>BMAO01006798.1:0-59522 GCA_019973975.1 Trichonephila clavata
TTATTGCTATTTTATTCTTCAAATATACCATCTTCCTATTTAATTTTCCAAATAATTGTAATAAATTGATATTTTCCTTTTTAATCAAGGAACTTTTTGTCAAATCAAATAAAGATAATTGCTCCAAAGAATGAAAAGTATTAAAAATAGAATTTAGAGTGATTACTTGTGTTTCCTGTTGATTAATTGACAAATAAAACTATATAAAAGAAAACAAAATTTATAGAGTGCTGAACTCCACATAGGTAAACCAAGAATTAAGGTTAATGCAGGATTAAAAGTAATTATGAAAAGAAGTGAGAAGTTTATATACTCGTATTCAATCCTTCACAAATTGCTCAAGGGGTTTGGCAACAGTATTTCCGCGTTTTTTAAGTTTTCCATGTTCAAAAAGCAAAACAAGATTTTGAGAATCAAAAATATAAGTATACTTTGTAAAAGAATACATATGTATATAAAGAAGTACACAAATATTTGCAAGAATGGAAAATTGTAGATTTTTTTGCTTAGAAATACTTATATTTCTTTGTGATTCCAATTCCCGTAAAAAGCCGCGCATTAAGATATTTTTTATTTGTAATTTGTTCATTTTAAAGCCGGTCAATAAATACGAAAACAGCTCGCTTCTCTAATGTAAATACATAACGTTTATAAATTGTCAAATAAATGAATAATGGATTCATAATTCTACTTTTGTTTACCTCTTTACAATGACATAAAGGGAAAAAATTCATTTTTTGACCTCCTCTCGATAATCATCATTTACTTTAAAATAACATAGAAATTAAACTGTTCCATTCATTAAGTTCTTAAAACGTCATATTTTTTTATTTCATTTCTCAAGAGAATTTTATTTATATTATAATGTTTTCTTAACAAAAATTACTAACTTTCAATTTCATAACTGAGTAGAGGCAAATGAGATAAGAAATATAAAATAGTCTTTCTTAGTTAGAAAGTTATTCCTTCCAACATGTGAAAGAAATTTACAGAATTTATTTTTTTAAAAAAATTGTTTCGAAATTATAAGAAGAATTAAGAAAATTATTTTAAGCAAATTAAAGTGTGCCAAAAGTCAGGAAATGAACTTTTTTTAACACAAACTTTTAACCATATTTTGCCAGTAAAAAAAATAACACGTATAAAACTTAGTACGTTGCACCCTGCTCTTTTGAAGTGATAAAAAATATTTATATTATTCTCAAAATTTTCTTAATTTCATTTATGTATAAATTTTTGAATTTTTTTAATAAAAGAACTTTTTTTATGAAAGAATTTAAATACATTTGTCTTCCCATATCTTAAAAATAAATCATATTAATAATGGCTATTTCTTTCACAGATCAAAAGATGTTTCTGAAATATTTTTTGGTAAGAAATGCCTGAAATAGCCCAAAATATTTCGAGCAAATGTAAAAAGGAATAAATTTTTAATTCTCCTTATCACTGCAAAAACGACCATTTAAATGTTTTGGGGGTGACTAAAAATCAAATATAAAAAATAATAAAAATATAATTTGCTCTTAATAAATCCTTTTATTAGCTTGTAGTTCCCAACACTGTATTTTGGCATAAAATATGATTTTTCTTTCATTTAACGTGACTGACTTCCTTTCGTAATCATGAGTTTGAAAAGGATTGTAAATGAACATTTTTATACATATATTTAGTATCAGTTGGATTAGAATATATGTATACAAAATTTTCAAGATTATTATTACAAGAAAAAATTATTTAAATGCAATTTTTTAGTAAAAATGAAGAAAAAATGACTTATTCTTAAAACATTTTCCCCTTTTACGCAAAATGTATATATAATAATAATATTTTGCCCATATATAGCAAGGACTTCAGTACATGGCCTGTGACTAACATTTTGAAAATATAATTAGAAGAAGATTTATTCAGATATATTTATTCTGATTTATTACATCAGAGAGTAGAGAATTTTTTTTAAGAAATACACTCGTTACTATTTAATTGATCGCAATTCTGAAAATAATGTGAATTTTTAAAAATTCTGTTCAACCCCGGAATAGAGGATTTTGCAATATGTAGGCAAAATATATTACTATCGAAGCATTTTTCATAAAAGAAGAATGTTTTGAAAATATTCCCATTCTTTCTTCATTTCTGCCAAAAAATTGCATTTAAATAAATTTTTTTTGCAATCGTAGTCTTAAAACAATCTTATATATACACCCAACTCTTTCTTTTACCGGTAGATACGTTCCTTAGAAAACAGTGTGAAAAAACATATGCTGCAAATGTTAAATCTGAGGATATGTTCCACAATTTTAAAAAATCGTGTAAAATGAAAAATTTATAAATATTTTTGGGAAAAAAAAACTTGTAAAAAAATAATATTAAAATCCATGTTACATATTTATTAAACAAAACAACTCATTTTTGTTACAAAAAAAATCAAAATTAACGTACAGTAAAAATTTAATCTATAAATATATACAACATATAAAAATTAGAACTGAAATTATAAATAAAGTACTACCTAACAACTATTCATTGCTACTTGATAACAAGCGTACACATTTTTAAACGCTATCATCAGTTGATGTGTCAGATGTGTCTAGCACAACTATCGGTTTAAATTCAAATGAATGTCTTCTTTTTTTTGATGATGATGATGTTATAAAGTTTTATAAGTGGCTATTTTTTATGTTTTCTCTAGCTATTTTTTATTCTTGATATCCGTAACACAAAACTTATGGTTACGTTATCATACTTGCAATACATTTCAAGACCTCGCGAATTAAACCAGCTGTCAATAGCTGAATTTTATATATATAAGTTCGACTTCATCGTTATCGACTTCTTTACTACCATAAACTTTCATAAATTCTATCAAATCATCCTCACCCAAAGAGCATAAATCCCCAATTTTTTTAAAAATTCATGGTAAAAAAAAATGTTAAATTCGTGTACCGTGTTATTTCAAAATCGTGTAAAAAAAGTTGTATATGTATATTCTATTCAGGCTACACTAAATATCAAAAAAATTATTCATTTAAAGGTTTTTCAAAAGCTGGGTTCACCTTAAGGCAAAAAAAATCTAATCTGAGAGCTTTGTCGATTTATTTATAAAAGTAAATTAATAATTCTTTAACTATGTATCTGAGTAATCTCAATTATTTTCAATATTTATTTAAATTTCAAACTGATATAAATTTGATTTGTTCACTTAAATTATTTAAAAAGTGAAGTTTTTTGTAATTTTTTTCAGAAAACCTAAGTAAATGTAAAGAAAATAATTCCAACATACCTGTTTTGAAAATAAGCAGTATTAATTCCAAAATTTAGTTGGTTTCAAATTCAAGAACCATTCCTTTTCGTATATAAATTACCGAAAGGAAAAAAAATATTTCTATTCTAAAAAGAACTTATCTTCAAAAATTACAATATATCTTTCGAAGAAATATCGTCTGCGAAAAACTTGCAGAGAAGCAACCATCGAAACACCTCGCACCTGAGCACGCGGTTTCTTTTTCCAGGGTCACCAAACAAACAACTCCTTTAGCATACCAAACGATATTCGAAACAATGAATGAAACGTAAAAGAAAAACTTGTTGGTCACATGACATTTCTGGAGGGGATTTTGAAACCTCATTGAGGGTCCATCATGGCCTGAAAAATCGACCTCATTCGGTCTTCTATCCCAAATTCGGCTTGAGCGAAACGACATAAGAGAATTAATTTTCCGAAAGCGAAGAAGCATTCTGGCGATCTTTTGGTGAAGGAAACCAGAGGTGGGGCGGGGCAAGGCGGTCGAGCAAGAAGGTTGTTTGCCCCAGGCAAGCGTGAAATACTAGAATGATTCTAGGCATGTCACTTTTTCTAGCACAGTTTGCGCTCCGCTTTAAATATTTGTTCTATTCAGTTAAGAGAGCAATATTCGAATTGTTCAGATGGATCAGAGAGTGGGAGATGTTTTAATCAATTAATTGTTTGAAAATACAAACGTTTTAAATAAAATTTAAGCGGGAACCTTTCATTGAAAAATTAACCATAGAAAGAAATAAAAGCTTTTTAATTAAAAAATGATGTCATGTTATTCTTTTAAAATGAAAAAGACGAGTTCGTTTTTGTTTCCTTATACAATAAAGCACTTATTTTAGACTAAAAAAGTGTTTACCCTTCTTCCATTTCTGTAAAGGTATACCTAAATTCTTTTTTTACATATTTTTAAAAGAAAGAATACAATTCAAAGTATAAGGCATTTTTTCATTTTGATGAATTATTTTATTAAAGAATCAAAAAAAATTACTATTTAAGATATAATGCAGGAAAAATTCCGAAAAATTTAATAACTTTTGTACTAAAAAGACTATTTCGTTTCGTTTAATGTCTGAATGAAATTGAAACACCTACATCAGCTTAAAAATACGTTCACTAAATATAAATTTCTGATACCTTAAAATTTAAAATGAAAATTCGGAGTCTTTTTTAAGGTAATTTGATGTGTCCTATATTCACCAGATAATTGGGACGAATGATCAAACACTTTGGTGTACCTTAAAAAAACAATGCAATATGTTTTCCTTTTAAACTTCAAAAACGTGATTTGGAAAAGAAGACCTAGTTCGAAGTCTTAATTTAATTATGATAATTTTGTACCAGAATATTTCATGATTGTTACATCATCTTATGCTCTTATTTTGACTTACTCTTTAGTACTGCTCAAAACAAAAAGAACACTATAATTTTTTTCTTCATTTTGATAAATGCAAAAAACGTGATTTTTTTAAATCTCATTCTCAGCCGAAAAAAATTAATTTCCAATTACAATAAGTAGAACGTCCTCAATAATAAATAGCAAACTAATTAATAAGTAGACTTAGGACTACGGTTGCAGAGTTAAGCTCTATTCTAAAGCGCTAACCTTCCCCCTTATTTGCTTATACTATTAGGCTAAAATAAGAAGACAAAATACTGTTTGAAATTTTTTTGTAAGCCCTATGAACAATTTCTAAAAACATAATACGGTCAGTGGCGTACACAGACTTCTCCTTTTGGGGGTTACATTCTAAATAACACATAGAAGAAAACGCCCAGGGCAAATCTCTGTGGTATAAAATTACAAATCTATTGGTCAGTGGGTGATTGAACCCCCGATCTCCCCTTTGTGTTTTCTACTGCCCATGGTCCCGTCCTTAAAAGGTCTTTTTCCGGCTGCACGGATGTTGGAGATTTCACATTTTACATGATAAAAAATATTCACGATACCCTCGTAAAATATCATGCGGAAAAATAAAAAATTTATCACTACCTCGGAGATGTTATGTATCACCTCTCATGCAGAGGCGGATTAAGTGGGTGGCGGACCTGGTGGCTGCCAGGGGTCCCAAGTGTCAGAAGGGGCCCCAAGCTTGATGGATTCCATTTATAAATTCAACGTGCAACAAAAAGATGAACCGGTATTGCACCCCGATGATTTACACGTATTTTAGTCGAGTAGCAGCTCTAACAATCTTTTCCCCGTATATCTGTATTGTTGCAATCTGTCCAAATTTTTCACATGCATTTTTTTTTTTTTTTTTTGCCCAAATTTTATCTTGAACAAATGAATACTATTAAAATCAAACAAGTTTATTTTCAGTTCTTAGCCGAGCTTAATTACTCTCGGGTACAATTTACACTGATGGCGAAAAAATCCCAATACCAAGGAAAAAATTTTGTGGACTAATGAAACTTCGGTAATAAAAAGCGGATACCTATACAAATTTATAGGTAACATATTAAATTGATTAACGTTTCAAGATCACAGGTTAATGTAAACGCGAGTAGAGTTATTTCAAATGTGAAATGATGATACAATAAAAACCGGTGTAACCGTCACAATTTTAAATGCAAGCATGCAAACGTTCATGTCATGTGTCGTACTAGTACCGGAGATCAGTTTGTGGAATGAAATTGCATGCCTGTTGCTTTTGGTCCGAAAATATAAGGTTGTTTAATTCTGGTTGTGGATGAAGCTGACATTGATGTCCAATGATGTCCCATTCGTGCTCAATTGGAGAAAGACCTGGTGATCCAGCAGGCCAATGTGTAATTGACTGTTGCTGTCAACGATTGTTGGATTACAACAGGGATGAGGGAGAACGTTATCCTGGGGAATGATCTCCGACTAGAAATTTATCGAGTTGCAAGAGAAATCCTAATGTAAAAATACTTTTGAAAATATTTTTAACAATACCGTAATTGAATCCATCAGGTGAAACTTTTTCAGTTTTAAAACGTGTTAAAAATAATTTAAGAAGTACTATGGGAGAAAAGACAAATTGAGCAACATGGTCATATTATATACAGAATAAAATGTTTTAAGACAAAATAGGTATGGCAAAAATAATTGATGAATTTGCCAAAGAGAAATCAAGTTGTATAGCTAAACTGTAAGCTCTTCAGTAAGGGTTTTAATTTTTTTATATACTGTTAAGATTTTTCTTTATCCGTTGAGTCTTATTATTATCAGTTCATTTTTGAGAATTTAAAGTAAGCGACTCTCTTTTCACTATTTTAGTTTTTCGACTCTTGAGCCCATGGGCCTCAAACCTTTTACCGCCAGGGGCCTCCAACTACCTTAATCCGCCTCTGCTCTCATGTATCGACTGTAATGTGCTCCATTCAAAGTCACTTAAATCTTGATAATCTGCCACAGTAGTATCATGATCCGATTTAATAATAGCTTTGCCCGACACCTGTTTTCTTATGTAGGTTCTGACAACCCTATCACGTTATACTGTATAATTGAATTGCTCCGTAATTTGCATACGCATGATTGTACCCAGTTTTCTGCCTCTTTTTTGTACATAACTACTAAAACTTGGAGTAATCAAGTATATGTACTTGAAGTTATTTTCTGACGAACCGTTGAACGCAGAAACGTGTTGAAAATACCACAAAAATGCTAAATAATCCATCTGACTGTTTAAATCCAAGTTGACTATTTTTAACCGAAATTATAATGAGTTAAAAAGCTATTAATTGATTTATTAAAGAATGATTGATTTTTCCCTCTAATGCCATCTATCCTCATCTATAAGAAATTTTAAAAACTAAGCTAAAATATTTTTAATAAAACTATTAGTGCGTGATGTTACGTTGTCTAAGCTGCTTCTGACCCGGGAACTTGAACTGCTTGATGTATATAAGTAGAATACTTTCTGTTTGTTAACTTAACTTGTATTTTGCCCAGAGTTATGTAACAACTTTCCACTTTCTCTTTTATTCTGTAAAATTATTACATGCATTTTCGCTTTCTCTCAATCAATATTTTTTTTAACTTTTTATCTTATGATAAAACATTAAATAAAACCGTCTTAACAAATGCCGAATTTACTGGGGGCTTTTCGGATGATATTTGTTTCTGTTCTTTCTGTAAAATTATGTCCTGAAAGATATAAGATTTTAAGCAAAGTAGGTTACTTTTGATTGGGGGTATTAATATGTTCATTGATTTGAAAATTTTTAAGCATTTCTTCCTCCTCGAGTTAAAAGTGAAAGGGTTTTAAAACTTTCAAAATTACAAGAATTATTTTTTGCTCTGTTTATTCTTTTACCTTTTCCGAAGCCTAAAAGAAATAGAGGAGTTACAGGTGACAGAAGGCAATTAAAAAGCGTTAAAAAAATGCAATCGGAAACTAAAAAAGAAATAAACTGTCATTGTTAGCCATGGCACATCGTAGCCTAGGCGGAGAAAGGAGAAGGCGGAAGAGTAGGAAAGAAATAGAACAAATGTGTGAATAGCCGATTATCAGCTATGACATAGCATGTAAGCGAACACCGTCTGAGTATTGCTGAAGGATCATATGTAAAATCTTTATGCAATAATGGATATAAGAAAAGAAAGCCGCTCCATTCAATGGAAACAGAAGATTACCAAATATAACTGAAAATAAATAAAAGTAACAAGTGAAATTTTTAAAAATACTAAATTTAAATCCAGACTCGAAAGTGTCTTAGCGTAGACTACAATGTAAATGAAGCGCAGTGACATTCTTTTCGACGATTAGATTCTAAAAATATAGCATATCGATAAACTAGAAAATGAATTTCACTTTATTCCACAATCTATCAGCACAAACATATCGGGAATCAAGTGCGTGTACTGAAAGGTGTAGAATTGATACAACAGAATAAAATTATACTAAATGATGCAATAAAAAAATAGGAATGAGCCTCGTAATATCTAATCAAGACCTAAATTCCAGAGGCCTCCTGACCGCATTTTTGAAGGGAGAAAAATTTATCCAAATCCAGTGACATTCCGTGTGTATTGACGATAACAGATTCATCCTCAGAAGAGTTAGGGAGGGGGGAGCATGCAATAGCAATCATTAAATAGAAAAAAATTTAGAATAGTCACTTTTTAATGCAATTTTTTATTTCTTAAAAAGTATGTAATGTTCATGAAGCTTATATTGAAATAATTTTTGAAAAAGTAGTTGATATAACATTCGAATCTCCCTGGTAATCATAAAATTATAATTCAAACATCATTATACAATAGATTAATCAATTGCATTGAATAACTCACTATAGCAAAACGCCGCGTAGTGAACAAATTTATAAAAGAAGCAATAAGCTATTATATATAGATAGATAGTATACTTTGAATGCCATATATGTATTAAATAAATATGAACTTCAAGTTTGGCATACTTTTTTTTATCATAACTGAAAGTCTTACATAGCCTTAAAATACGATATTTCTAATTCAAGAGTCTTTTTAGAAGGAGAAGCTTGCATTTATTTGGTACACTTTGCAACACAAAAAGCGACATATCAAGAAGTATTCCAAATGGGACAAATATTGGTAGATGTGACGTTCATATATTGAAAACGAAAATTATAGGAGTTGAATGTTTAACCCTCTTAGCGGTTTGAACGCCTTTTTCCGCACGTCTAGAGATACTTCGAAAACGCACCACACGTCTTTTTCTCTCTTCAAGAGAGTGCTTCAAAAGCGGGTAGGCCGTGTTTTTCTGAAATCCTTTCCCCTCTTTTATGGTTTAACACCATGAAAGATAATTAGGGAGGGTTGTAGCGACACAATGGTCACTGACAGGAAGTTTTACAGCTCTCGGGGAACCCTGCGTTTTGACCCTGAAGCAATCGTAAAAAAGTTGGGAAGAATTTCTTTAGACACCTTAGTGAACGAACTATAAGTTATAGTGTTTGTAATTTAGCTTCATTTGAGATATTATTGCGTTTGTATTAAATATAAATTCTTTTTGCACTTTTAGAAATTTAACTTTTTTTTTTCCAAGTTTTGAAAAATGTTCCAACGTATAAATAAAATATTATATAACTCACTTTTGATTTTATATTAATTTGAAGTTTTAATAAGTTGGGACTGTAATCTGCTATTTTATATAGTTGGACAAATAACTTTTTAAGTATATTCTCTTTGTTTGATTAACTCGTATTATTTTCTTCATCTTAAAATGATGAAACGGAAAAAGAAGTTTTTAAAATATATAAATCTCTATATAATATCTAGAACTATATTTAATTGCTTCATTTTTCTTCTCTTAACCAATGTTTTCAGTTTTTAAACCATGATTATTTCATTATAAGGTGTCAAAAAAGTTAATAAGAAACCGAACGCTTCAAAATTTAAAACCTTTTAAACTTTCCAACTACTAAAAATGAATAATTTTTAAACTTTTGCATCAAATTATTTGTAAAAAATTCTTACGCTTTCATAAAAATAATAATGAAAAAACTAATTCAGATCCATTATTTATTTATTTTTAATTTTAAAGCCAGGTGTTCAGGGCGCGTATTGTTACAATACACCAAATTATATTTGAATTAAAAAAAAATGCTTGAGTTTTAGTTTACTTCAGAGAAAACATGAATGAGGGGTTTTTTATACCAATTCATATTTTTAACCTTGAATATTTGAATAAATAGGAATTAAAAATATTCGGATACATTTACAGTTGACATTTACGCATATAAATAAATATAAAGATCAATTTGAAAAAAATTTTTAAACATATTTGTTTATGCAAAATTTTTAAATATTTATTTTTTTAAAGCTAACTGAAGAACAAGTAATTAAAATCTGGATATCTATTATAATTAACATTCAGAAAATATCCAGATTTTCATACAAAACTAGGAATTTTATGTTAGAAATTGTATTTGAAATTTCAGAAAAAAATATTTATGTATCGTGCACATACTCAGTTAAAAATTATTTAAAATAAGTACTAACAATTCTTCGAATAAAATATTAAATTAAAATTTTAACATAAGAATCTTAAGCATTTTAATGCATTTCGTAAATTTCATACAATTCGGTTAAAACTGTATGTTAAGAGCAAAAATTATGCTGAAAAATTTGATGAATATACAATAAAATTTTAAGTAGAAGCACTACTGAGAAGCTAAAACACAGGAATGAAAAATTATGATCATATCTACAAGAGTTTTTGAACTATCTATTTTAAAATTCAGAAAATCTCTGCGTTAAGTTATACTTAATATTAATTAAAAAGTCAACATAAATGTAATGTAATGTTTGAAGACGCATTCATATACTATTAAAAAAATTATAAAGGGCATTGTTGCGAATGTTAAGAATTTCATATAATTTTAAATTCAGATTTTAACAGATTGACGTAGAAGAAAAAAACGAACATCTAACATACAGGATGCAGTCTGCAATACATAACCTTGATAAACAGAAGACGGCATTTTCACTTGCTAGAGCAGAGCTGGTTTAGGTAGGGGTGAGCTGGGCAAAAAGTGAGGGCCTATCGGTTTTGACGGGTGCCGCACAAGAAATTGCAGTTTTCAGGAAAAATTATAATAATTACAAATACAAAAATAAGTCTTGCAGTTTTTTCATACATTTTTATTAACATGAATTGGGGAATTGATTTCCAATATATTTTGTTGTGTTTCACAATATTTAAGCCCCTCAGGGGGCTCACCTTCTTTAGGTGAGTACGGGTGTCACAATCCCGAGGTCCCCTAGTGATCTTTTCTTTTTCCCACGGCGTTTACTGTCTTTGGCAAACATGGGCTTCACGAACCCGGGGTACCCTAGTGATCCTTCTCTATTTTCGACCCTCTTTCTTGTCATTCAATTCATTCTTTCTTTCTCTCTTCCCGTCTAGACCACAGATATTAAAACAAATGTTTGGCGCAGTATAGCCGAAATCGGCTCTTGCGCCAATAAACCCCAAAATCACTCACTCACTCACAATATTTAAGGTAACAAACCATAGTTCTTCAGATATATTTGTTCTACTTTTCATAAGCCGTACTCCTATTAAAACTTATGCTTCCGAAATACACCTTTTGTAATCTTAAGAAATTATATAAACTATAACGGTTAATTTTGTAAATTATTAAATGTTCCTATTTAGCCATTTCCGTCCAAACAGTTCAAATGAAAAAAATATTCGGATTCACCCATTCATTAGGAAATTGTATGATTCCAGCAGTAAGTTTTATTTTTTACCGAACAGGACTGCGTCACTTCGGGGATACCTCTAACAGAAACGTTTATATGCTATCGATTCCAAATTAAACATTTTCCCTTCAATTGTGTTTATTTCAGGAGGATCTTTGATTTATTTTATTCATGCAATACAAGATTTAAATAAATTACTTTTTTTCTTGTCAAACGTATTTGCTTAATAATATATATATTTGCGTATTATATTAAAATTTGAACTACCCAAAATTATATGTTTTTGTTCCTCTAAAAACTCTTAGTATTTTAGAAATGGTCTTACAATCCGTGTACGGTTTATATGTTCTAAAATGAAAAATATATTTTTATAACTAAATTTTTGTGCCTTGTTTATAAAAATAAAATATTGCTTTGGGCTATAGCTTATAAACGTACTTAAATAAGTGGAGGAACAGTATTTTCACATAATATGAATATTTTTGACTGGAGTAAGTCAGATATTTATATTTCAGTTCCTTTACAATTTGAATAAAAGTTGTAAGCAATTTTATGAAGAGGATATTGAGTATAAAATCCTTGGCTATTTAAAAGTAAAATGTTTATTTTGATACCCCACAGCTCACATTCTAAAATAAGACTCATTTACAATCATATGATCAGCTTTGGTGATATTTAAATTTTCAAAAATACTCTACATGTACGAAAACATTCTTTCAAAACCATACATCACATCTCATTCTCTGTCTTCTCCACAGCAGGCATTATTTTTTTATACTCAAAAAAAAATTGAATACAGCATTTCCGAATGTTATTTTTTTTTAAAAAATTAATATGAATACGCTGCGGAATTGTCGGTTAGCTTCACTGAGCAAAATTGTTTTAAGTGTACTGTTTTGAAAGACAAAATTAATTGGGAGAAGTTTTTTTCTCATTAGAATTTGTAATGATTGAATTGGTGTGAAAGTTGTATTTATCGGTGAATTTTCCGTTTAACACTAAAGAAACAGAAAAATAAAAAATTAAATTTTAATAGAAAATGGTTAGAAATACTTTTACCATTTTGAAGAAAAATATATTCCCATTAAAATAAAAATAAAAAATTTGACTAAATTTGCTTTTTGCTCCGTCACAAATGCCTATGTAAAGAAGGTATTTTTGCTTAGTACAAGTTGTTTGACTATGAAATAAAATTTAGATTTTTTCCGAAAAATTAATTTAACATAAAAACATCATTTATAGGATTAAAATATATATAAATTAAAAGTATTGAAATCCCTCTTTATGTTACTTTAAATTTAAAATATAATTGAATAGAGGAAGATTGATTTCATTTCATAAACATAATCGTCGTATGTAACGATACTTCATTTATCCTCTTTTTGTTTAAAAAGAGAGAGAGATGGTCACTTTTACTCTTTTTTACATAGTTACTTTTTAAAAAACATTACGATGTATTTGTGTTTTCTTAGTCTCATATTCCACAATAAATACAAGGTACTTTTTCCTGGCTCAAATCGTTAGTCCAAAATAGTTTATTTTTCTTAAATTAATTTTTTTTAATTTTGTTTTGTTTAAAATAAACAAGTATTTTTCAACTTTTGTAACAAGTTTCTTTCTTTCGAGTTTTTTTTTTAACTCTTCACTTTTATTGCGACTTAACCGATCAAACAACCCCGTGGACCCGCTTTTTCCACCCAAAATTCGCACAAGGCAACGTCACAGCTGTGGACGAGTTTTATCCCGGTTTTAAAGCAACAAAGAGGCCGAACTGAGTAATAAAATCTTCCCCTGTAGACCTCCCGCTAACTTTAAAGGGGAAAGGAATTAAATGTGTTGCACTTTCGAAGGAATTCTCAAAAAAGAAGTAAACGCTTTCGGAATGATTTTTCAGGACAAGGATGAACACTCAGAGGGTTAATTCAAGAAATACAGCTGCAAGAGAGAAAAAAAGGTGTTGGTTCATCTTTGCCTACATGTGCAAGTAGAGGACATTGAGTCAATGTGCTTCTTCGCAATGCCACTTCTTTGGCAAATGTGCTCTTATACGGGATTGCTTGACTTAGCAAGTTACAACTGGTGAATAAAATCGACACAAAATCTCGGAAGAGTCAGAGGTACCTGCTTCTCAAAGCCCAAACATGCTCGATTGAGGAGGGACCTAGCGATTGTGCCGGCAGAGAAGTGTTGGTGAAACACGAAGGTATGAAGTAGGAAGGTGCTAAGCGTGCTAATCCGGGAATTTTTCTTGTTCAAGTGTAAGCCCAAGGATTCGTGAAAGAAAAGACAACGAACGATATACTATTGTGCTCTATCGAGTTTCAACCAAAGGGCCATTCAACCTGTCAAATGAAATGGCACCCTGTACTGTAACTCCTAATTTTCGAGCCGTGAAGCGGCCAGCAGTCAGGTGAGTATCCTATCGCAATCCTGGAAGTCACAGAACAAGTTTTGCTGGTCCTTGGAGCTTAATTCGAAGCAAGATTCATCGCTTAAAATAATTTTATTCAGGTTCAAATGACTCCATGTCAGTACCACTGCAAACATGTCTAATCTTGTACAACCAGGGGCGGTCCTAGGGCCGGAGAAGACGGACCCCTATCCGAGGCGGCATTTGGACCAAATTTAAAAAAAAAAAATGTCACGAAAAACTTGTATGAAAATATAACCTGAAAAATTATTATTTATACTTTGGAAACACTGAATATAATTATTTTATTTTAGATTGAATTGAAATGCCGACGAGTTCTTGAGAAAAATTTGTAACGAGAATAGTGGTTCTCTCTGTATGTTCACAATGTTGCCTTTCTTTAATGTTGAACCTTGAAGAGTTTGAGGCAGGAGTATATGTTAAATAATGAGAAATTTTGTGTATGAGTTTACACTACTTTCTCCCCATTCCGGAGTGGGGTCACAACGGACATTCCTTCCTCCCATAGCTTGTCCGATATCAGTTAACCAAAAGGAGACAGGAGCATGAAAGTTTTTGGAGGTTAGAAAGCCACATGAGATGTTTATTTTCGAGTGTAATTATTACACGTTTGTGATTCTTTGCATACGCAGATTCTTTTTCAAAGAAATTGACAATTCCTTCCCTTGCATTTTACTCTTTTGAAATAGTAACAGGTCGCTGGCAGGGTGGCGTAGTTGGTTTGTCACTGGCCTTCTGCACCTAAGGTTGCGGGTTCGACACCGGCCCAAGTCGATGGATTTTCATGATGCAGAAAATCTACAGCGTCCATGTCGTATGATTATGCGGCATGTAAAATATCCCTTGAGTGTCCGTTTGGCTTGGATGCTCTAGGCAAAATTAAATTCCTACGTTCAAATTTCCTACCGGCAGAGGTCAAGTGCCTACCTCTGGAGAGGAAACTGGACGGCAAAATAACTTGCGGCAATTGGTAAACCACCTATATGGTGCTGCACTAAAATGTGCTACCAGCTCCTGGGGAATGTACTAGGTCTGAAAAGGTAGAAACACCAATCCGCAGCCCCATTAGAGAAAAAAAATAGTAATAGGTAATTATGTCTTTAATTTCGAATTATTTTTTATTTTAATACTTAGAATAATATACAAATACAGTAGTACCTCCTGTAAGATACATCTTCGAGAATAATCCTTAATTATGTAGGCACAGAATTATTTAAATAGGAACTTCATGTATTACCTCTCATTGACAGAACATTCTGTTTAAGTGACGCTGAAAAAAATTTCAAAAATAGAAGAGAAATAAATAAAAATATTATTTGTTAATAGCTTTTTAGGTTCCAAAGACAAGCTTGTGTTTCTCTTTAAATAAATCAAATATATTAATGATATCAATATATTTAATTAGTTATAATTAATAAGTTAATTAATCAATGTAACTTCAAAAAACAGACAAAAGTTAGACAAAAAAAAAAGTGTAAAACTGATTTGTTCTGCGTTTCGATATATAGACAAAATTGAACATGTAATAAAGCGATTGCACCTCATGCGTGGAGGGAGGGATTTCCTTTGGATTTACATTAACAAAAATAGAAATTCCAGTTTAAACGGACAAAATACATAGGCTTTCAAAAAAATCCGTGCAACTAACTTTTTTCAATTAAATTCTCTAAGTAGAAAATTATATTGCTCATTTCAAACATTTATACCATAACTAAATTTTTTCAATTAAAAATTTTCATTTTCCACTAATTTCAAATTTTTTAAAAGTTACCTGCGACTAGGTAGTAATTTATACAATTTTTACTTAAAGCTTTATGACACAACCTAAATTTCTAATTATATCACATTTTAGTATTAAAGGGAAAATACATAGTGCTTCATCTGTGATTGGTGTATCTCATTAGGTTGATTAGTTTAAATTTCTGTCATTATAGGACTTATTATCTCAAACACAAAGTCCTTTATTGGGAGGTACTACTGTATTTTAACCATATTAAGATAAATTGGGGAGGGATATCTTATTGTATTTGCTTTTATGGAGGAGAGGGAATAAAAATAATGTTTAGTTTAACGAAAAGATCTCTTTTATTATTATTACATATAACTTAACTCAGTAGCGCAACAGCCCTTGAGGGATAAGGCCTACTGTGCCCATATCAGTATATGTGAGGTGCATGAGCAGATGTTCCTATCAGGTGGTCAGTCTGACGTGAAACTCCCAGCGTTAAATTCCCAAGCACGCTCTCTCTTGGTACTCATTTATTGACCCATTGAAGGGATAAAAGGTAGAGTCAATCTCGCCCATCCCTAGAATTGAACCTCGGACCTGTGGTGTGGAAGCTCGATGCACTACCATATATATATGATTTAGTCACAGATAATGATGTTAAACAAAATATTTATAAGCTGTTCTGCAATAATTGCTTGGAATACAATTATCCAAGTAAATTCATTTTTAAATATATTTCTAAGTTATCTCTCTAATTCTCCTTTTTATTGATTTTTTTCTCCTGTTTTTTATTATTTTCAATTTGTTTTTGTTTGATTAGTTTAATTACAATAAAACTATCTAGGTGGCGCCGCTAATTTTTGTTTCTGGTGTTACCAACTTAACACGTAATTTTTAACATCTCTTAGAATGGTTGCGTTCGATTTTAGTGGGTTTTTTTCCCGCTTTCTTGAAAATTGCATCTTTTCACGTAAGTTTTTTTTTTTTATTTATTTTTTTTTTTTTCATCTTGTAAAATTTCATTTCCTTTCATATTTTATGTTAATTTTATTATATTTTTCTGTTGGTTGCAAATTACACGTGGTTGGTTTTAGGCCTAACTTTTCAATTTGGTTATGTTTTTCTATTATGTTTAAAATTTCTGCTGAAAGGGGAAGTGTTAGATTTATTAAAATATATTTAACCCTAATTTTGCTGGTCCTAATTCAGCAACAGCTTTAGAAATCATAATAGATCTTCATTTTAGTCCATTGACTCTTCTGGTTTCTTACATTTTAAAGGTCTAACTCTGTTTCATGCTATACATATGCTTAGTTAATTCTAGTACAATATATTTTTCCATCATTTTTTATATTGTGTTTCATGAAATCTGGTTTTAATCTTCTAGTTTTGTTAGTGGTATAATTTAGTACTATCAATTTTATTATACTGTGTATTTTTTTTCATTTTATGATACTATATATATATATATATATATATATATATATATATATATATTATAATAATTTTTTTAGGTTTTTTTGTTCTGTATTATTAACAGAAATGGGGGATGGTTGGCTGGCCAAAAAAAAAAAAAACAGACGTTCAGCCCCACTTTTATATAAATTATTTTATATATAAGAGCTGTCCTAAATCAGCAATGTTTATAACATGGTAGCATCTTTCTCTCTCTCTCTTTCTATATATATATCTATATAATATAAAATACTCGTGTCACAGTGTTTGTAACCAAACTCCTCCGAAACAGCTAGACCAATTTTTATGAAATTTTGTGCGTATATTCAGTAGGTCTGAGGATAGGACGTAAACTGTTTTTCATTCGGATATTGCAATTAGTTGTAAAGATATTATTTAAAAACCTTAAAACGCGTAATTGTTTTATCCCTGTGTGTTGTTTATTTCGCTTGTCGTCGAAAATCGGTTTCGTGCCAGATTTGTGACTTTTCTCTATTCCACCGTCCAAATTTCCCTGCTCATGGGTTACACTAGCAAAAGGGGTGTCTATAACAAATAAAAAAATCCTCAAATTTGGCGAGGGAAAAGTTTGTTTGTTTTTCCATTTTTTGTACATATCTTTAATTCAAAAATTCTATATTGCATTCGTTTTTAAAACAAAAATACCTGAAATATTTGCGAAAAACTTAATCGCTTTTACTTCGTTATCATTATTTCAAATAAGTGACACCAGATAAGTAAAACGGCTAGACTGATTCTTATGAAATTTTGTGTGTATATTCAGTAGGTCTGAGAATAGGACGTAAACTGTTTTTCATAACCCTAAGTGATAATTCACCCTAAATTTTTATTTTATTGGACAAAATTTTTTTATGATTTGACACTAAACAATACATACAACCCTAAATGTTTACTTTTCTACCACCAACCCCTATTTTTAATAGCAATATTAGTACTTTAATAATTTTCTACTCTTGGCGTTCGATAATTTATCAGTTGTGGTAACTGATCGATCGATTGTGGTAACTCGATCAGTTATTCCCGCCAGTCATCTACCGGTGTCACTTCTCACCCCGTAAACAGACAGCACAGAGTAGGGATGAGAACGAAGCCAGTCTCTTGTCTTTCACAAACAATAAGCTTTCTCTCACTTACTAAAGTTTAGGGCCTAAACCATTTTCGGCTATTATTATGATTTTGCATCGATCGAAGCAGTGACACTTATACTTATAATTTTACTTTCTCATTTCAGCTCTCATCTATACAAATAAATAAAATTGAAGAGTCTGTTTGTAATTTCAAATTAGCAGCTTTATACTAAATGCATTTAAAGGTATTTACGGTACTCATATCAAAAAAATCAATAGTCAAAATTTTAGTCTGTCTGTTTGTTTTTGTTAATATCGGAAACGGCTGGACCGATTTTAAAAATTCTTTCACCAATGGAAAGCTACATTATCAGCGAGTAACATAAGGTATATTTTATCCTCATATTCTTACGGGAACGAGAACTACGCGGGTAAAACCTTGGAAGTGTTGCTTACTCCCCTCCAAGTTGGCGCAAAATTATGCATTTTGTCAAAAACGGAAATTTTAATAAAAATTTTCTCACATTTTACACATTGTTTAACATCTTTACAAAAAGCAATTTTTTAAATGATTTTTTATTAAACGTCTAACGTTTATTACGTTACATTTGTTAAACGTCAAACTCAAACTTTGAGAAATATCACCAAGTTGGCAAAGAAATTCTCCTTTCCGACAATCCCAGATATTTTAATGCAAATTTTCTCCCACTTTTTAAAGAGAAAAACAACATAAAATTTTAGCGAATTGCGTGATATTGAAAGCTTTATGGTAATATTAAATGACGGTTTCATAAAAAGTTCTTACAATACATTTAATACTATGTGTGTGAGTTTTTTTTAATTAATTCCAATATAAAGCCATATATTACACAAAATTTTTCACTTATACTGAACCTATATATTTTACATGGAGGTATTACTTTGAAGATATACTAGATATTACTATGGAGGAAGCCATACAATGTCACTTGCCGAATAAATTTAGGGAGCTTTACACAATACTTATATCATCTTCGGTCTTTCTAATCCTCAAACCTTTTGGAATAAGTACAAAGACTACATGGCGGAAGATATTTTGCGACGATTGCAGCAAGTGCAAGCAAATATGTCTTTCAATAAACATATCTACTACGAAACGCAATGGTTTTCAGAATGGTTGGGAAAAAGCTGCGTGGTTTTGGAATGATTAGTCAACAACGAGTCGACGGAAATGGCTTCCATAATGAAATTGCTTGAGAGAATTAAACTCCGATTTTATAGCATTGCAACATCAAGAAACAGAATTTATGCCTCAATTAACTCCAGAACAAAGTCCTGTTTTCCAACAAGTGTTAAGCAAAATTGAATCCAGCAGTGGTGCACTCTTTTTTCTCGACGCCCCTGGAGGAACTGGAAAAACGTTTTTGCTAAACTTATTATTAATGACCATCAGAAAAACCCAGGAGATAGATAGCAGTTGCTGTAGCTTCTTCCGGTATAGTAACGACAGTACAGTATGACCGGCGGTCGTACTACACATTCCGTTTTAAAATTACTGTAAAATCATACACATGAAGATTCACCCATCTCCAGTTTCAGCAAAAATAGCTCTAGAGGCACGATGATTCGACAATGCAAGCTTTTAGTATGGGATGAAAGTACGATATCTCACATAAAAGCTATACATGCGTTAAATCGGATTCTTCAGGATTTAAGAGATAGTACAGATATTGAAGGAGGAATGGTAGTTTTATTATATATTGGCTGGTGAATTCTGAAAACCTCTCCCTGTAATCCAGAGGGGGTACACCGGCAGATGAAATCAGTCTCTATTAAATCATCAAGATTATGGGCAAAAGTTGAAAAATTCAGTCTGGAAACTAATATGAGAGTGCATCTTCATAATGACGTAGATTCGGAACAATTGAAAATCGGTTATGGATGTTTGGACACAGATGCTAGAGGTTATATTTTACTTTCCAGAGAATTTTGTAATTTAATAGAAAATAATGTAAATCTTATTGCTCAAATTTACCCGAGCTTGCAACAAAATTTAAATTGTGATCAGTAGTTACGCGCAAGATCAATATTGGCGTCTAACAATGACATTGTTAATAAAATCAACATTGAAAATTTAAAACTCCGTGAGGGGAAGGGGGAATATTTATCAATGAATACAATCATGGATAAAGAACAAAGTACTTCATATCCCACGGAGTTCTAAATTCACTTGAACTTTCGGGTGTACCCTCACATGAACTTCAATTAAAACTATATGTACCAGTTATGCTTATGCAAAATATCGATGTTCCTCGACTATGTAAAGGAACGAGGCTTCTGATCACAAAATTGATGCAGAATATACTTGGTGCCAATATTTTAACATATGTCATGAAAAGGGAAAGTGTTATCATACCTCGAATTCCAAGTACCCCCCTCTGACCTACAGTTTCATTTCAAACGAGTTCAATTTCCAGTTTTACTGTTGCTATTTACAAAGCGCGAAGACTAACATTGCAGGCAGCAGGGGTGCATTTGGAAAAGCAATGTTTTCCCCATGTCCAACTATATGTAGCCTGATTGTGTGTCCAATGCCCGAAATCTTCACATATTTGCACAACTGACGGAAGAACATATAATATGGTATACAGAAGCATCTTAGAATAATATTCTGTTTTGAGTTCTTTTAAAGAGGAATTATATATATTAAACGTAGATACTTTCGATTTTTAAAAATATTAATAATTTAAGTTATTGAATTTTTTTTGTTAATTATTATAATAAATTACGTTTTCAATTTTTTTAAATTAAGCTCAATTGTAAAATTTTAAAGGTTCCACTCAAGCAATAAAAAAAATTACTATATTATTTACTTTCTAATGCTAATGATTACGACTTTTACAGTTATTTAAAGACATCAACGCGAGCGGAGCCGCGGGTAAAAGCTAGTATGAAGTTATATTCTTATTCTTACTAATATTATAAACGGGAAAGTTTAGATGTATGTTATTCTTTCACGCAAAAACAACTGAATGGATTTTAATGAAACTTTACAATAATATAGCTTATACATCAGAATAGCACATAGGCTATAATTTATAAAGATATTGAGTGAAGTGTCCAAAATATAACGATAAATGTGAAATAAGAGTAGGAAAAATTCTGCCATCTGCAAGCTATTCTGGCATGAGCAGTAAAAACCGTTAGAGCTATAGGTATATAATCACGTATACAAAAAAGCTCGCGACAGCATATATCTATCTTTTATGATTAAGCCATAATCGCCAAAATAGTAAACCATAAATACAATAAAAATGGATAATTTATTTCAATCAATCCTTTTTGTTGTAGTTCCCCACCAGGATGCGCTATAGCGAATCAACTTCTGCACCGTTCAAACCATCGCCAAGTTACCAACATGGTAGCCAAAAATGAAATTCATTCTGATGAATGTTAATGCATAAACTTATCAAACTATGTTTGTTGAGGACTATGTTGAAAATAAAGTTTGGTGTGGATCGATTAGCTAGCTCAACCAGCAGACCTGAATCCAAAACTAAAAGACTACCATAAATGGCTAGTTTTAGTTCTCCTCAAAGGTCATTACTTGAACTGGAACAAAGGCAACCTAATGTCTGGTCTTCACCTTCCATTTTAATGCACGGCAGCATAAAAAATCAATTCTGCCAATCGTTAAGAGTGAATACATTCCTTTTTAAAACTCATTTTTGAAATGTTTCAATGACATTTCTGCACAAAGCTTAGATGCATTGCTTTTTTCAAGAATGAAGATTGGCTTAGGGATGCTTTAATAATTCAAATTTAAGACCACTGGGAAAAGATTTTATTTTTCCAACCTTAGTTGATCGTGTATCTTCTTTTCTAAACAAATTTTTGCTTTTTGTGTCTCAATTTTGGAGAAAAATCACATTTTACATTAATGTAGCAACTATCGACCAAATTTATTATTGTTCCGAATGGTGACAGATTTAAAAATTTCGTATACATTTTTGTAGAATTCATTCACTGCTAGGTTGATTAAAAAAATTATGATCTTTTTTTTCAATTTATTTGCAAGGCGCGTTAATTATTATCTGCATGAAATCCAAATCTAAATTATTGACCCACAGCAAAATACTACATTGATAAGCAAATAAAAGGAACTTATTTCAAAACTGCAAGTGATTTGAATTATATTGAATTTTTCAAATTTATACAATTTTGGCTGTCAAATATTGTATGTTTAGATCAACATATGTTTGTGAAAAAATGCTTTTTATTATTTGAACCAAAAATAAAATAAAAACCTCTCAAAATTAACTGAACTGATTAACAATAAAACCTAAGTTTGTACTTTTGTTACATTATTTTTAAATTTCCTCTATTTAGGCTTTCATTAAAAACATGCTCTTTTTGTAACACACATAAACCAAAATTAAACCTATAAATAACAATTTCCCCCCACTTGTTTAAATTGTTGTGTTTGTTCGAAAAATTGGAAGTGGCACCCAATGATTATTTTTTCATCAGATAGTGGCACTCTTCCCAAAAAAGTTGGCCATCTCTGCTATGTAGTCACATTCACATTAAAGCAAAATAACACAACTTTCACATTTACAATAGTTGAATATATATATATAGTTAACCCCTTAACTGCTGAGGGAAAGTTGCATGATTCGCTCTCCAATGCCACCATTTTTCAAAAGCTCGTGTAGTTATGTAGTGTAAATGAAGGGAAAAAAGAAAATGCTTTAATTAAATCCTACTCTGGAATAAGTAAATCTATCAGAATTTCAGTCAAGGTCACTGTAATGCATTGCAAAGCTTTCAAAATAGGTTTACAGATAAATGCAATGCAAAGAGTAATAATTTGGTAAAATATGTATATATGCTGTGGCAGTTTAGAAACCTTGCATGCAACAAGCATTTTATGATAAAATTTTTGTTACATTACCAATTGACATAACTAATGAAATATATAACTTTTCAAATACAGTTTCTGATTAACTGTTTAATAACACTAAGACATAAAATGAGGGCTATTTGCAATGGGCAACATGATTTTGAACCCTGGTCAAGTGACAATAATTGAAGCCAAACTCTAGCCTCTTCTCTTCAAATTCTCATACCACACCAACAAGTGTACTTGAATCCTCTTGACAGATTTAATATTTATCCACCACATTACATGGCAAGTCTTTTATGGCTCCAGACTCAACGTCAATGACAAATCCACAACTATGACCAACTCTATTTATTCAACAATCAAATATAACTGAATACATACAATAATGTTTATGTTTTACTTTTTCCTGTAGAAATGGCTCAATCATTAATGATTTATTTCCTGTAAAATGTAAATTTGAATGGATTTCCTATAGACTTGATTTGCTTATTCTAATAAGGCAGATTTTATTTTAAAGACACAGCACAAAATTAAAGTGCACTTTTCCCTCTTTTATCTTAAATTTTTAAAAATATTTTAGAATTTATTTCTGGGCTTGACTAAAAACTAATTAGACAAATATTCCACACTTTTTTATAAATTTCTATACTATTGTTTTTACATAATTACTTTAAGCCTTAAGAGACTTTTATACAACATGTAGAAAAATAAAAAATATTGCAACCAAAAACAGATGCATTTCAAAAACATAAGAAAGTGATAACATTTTTTTAAATATTTAAAATTTTAAACATTGAACGTATTTCTATTTTTTTAGAGGCAAGCAGGTGTGTAACTTGTTTACTTTGAATAAAAATATTTGCAATTAAATCTATTTTATATATTCCAGTTATTTTTGCTAAGAATTATTAGGAATGAAAAAACCTATAATCATTTCACTCCAAAAATAAAAATTTGTTATTGTGCATAGATGGTTTTACTAACATATATAAGGGCTATTAGAGATGGAGTTCTCGTAATTTTGAATCTTAATTGACAAGAATGACTTTGAATTGGCCCTCATTCTCCACAACTTCAACAGTCTGACACAATGCGAACTTCAAGCCTTAACATATTTAGTGTGCTTTTCAAACCCTTCTGACATGGTGGGTCATTAGTTGCAGCAGGTCTTTAGAATGTTGACCAAGAATTTACAGCTATACACAGTTTATCTTATTTTCATTGAATCCTGTAGACTTCCATCTTGCTAAAATCCTACCAAACGAACAAGGTCACTTTGCAGCAAATGAAAACAGTTGGAGATTAAATACTTCAAAAACTATTCTTTTCTGCCCTAATCATCAAATATTTTATTCATTTAAATATAAATGTAGCAATGGCAACAAATATATTTTAGCTTTAAGAGTTAAGATAAAAGAAAAAGTGAAAAGAACCATTCATAAAAGCTTTTCATTTCAATATATAAGTTTAAAAAAAAATCAAATATAGAGCAAGAAAAATTAATATTAAACTAAATGCACCAAATGTAATACAATCATTTATATACATTGTGTAAACCCAAACAATTATTGTTTGAGCATGATTCATTGTAAATATCAAATCTTCAATGCTTTTTTTCTATTATGCAATTATATTCTACATCAGATGATTTTTTAGAATTCTTATTCAAGAAAAGCTTTTTCTAGTAGATTAATTTTCTTCAGTTTTTACAGACTAAATTTTTATACCAAAAATTATTCACGATAATAAAAAACGCCATTGGTATAATTTTTTCAAGTGGATAAAAATTTTCAACTATAAAAATAAGAAGTCCAGTAGTAGCAAAAAGTATAAAAAAGAAAAAAATCACAGCCAATTGTTGAAAAACAATGAAGTGTTAAGTTAAAAAAATAAATAAGGAAAAATAACAAAATTTTAAATGAAAAATAATACATTCTCTTAATGTATAGTTATATACAGAGAAATACAAAATGTTCACATAAAAAATAACAATCTTTTACAAAGACAGTTTATGAAGTAGTTTCAGACATTTATTTTTCTTGTCCATTTGATTCTTGGTCAGCTTTTCCTTCTGTTGATTCACTCTTGAATTTCTTATGTGAAGGTTCACTAGTAATTCCATCTAAAAATTTTATAAATAAATTTAGAACAAAAGCTAAACACACTTTTACAAACAAATAACAGATCTCAATATATATATATATATATATAGTCAATTACTCTCGTATGGTTTTAGGAAAACATTTTTTTAAGTCATAAATTTTATACTGCAATGTTGAATCAAACAGAAAATTTAATATGAATTTAAAGATATATACACAATTCACTAATAAAGAATGGTAAAAGATATTTTATAAATATCATTAATAAACAATTATAACATTTTTACTCCTATGATTTAATATTAAAAATAAAGCACCAATAACAATTCCTACAAGCTTAATTATCAATCTAAATATTTGAATTAAATGATTAGCTTATTAACATATTAATAAGAATCCAAAAGATCCCATCGATTTCTAAAAGGATCAACCAAAATTATTTTTTGTAAAAATGTAATAAAACTTCAATATTCATTTTTAATTCACACAGAAATAAGCCTCAAAAATTTAAAAATCTAGTCTAACATATTTTATAGCATGATTCTAAAAGATTAATAGTACATAAATTTTAACTGACTTAACTTCAAAACATCAATCATCTTAAATGACTGTCAATTAATAATGCATATGGTTTTAATAACTTTTGAATATTTTCTGATAAAAATGACCAAATGTAACATGAACATAGCAAAAGAAATTCTGTGTTTTTATCTATACAAAAATAAATAAAAGTGAACTCAAAAATCTGATGCATAGTATGTTAAAATCATATAAAAGTCGAAAATTTACTTTTATAACTTATCTAATATTAGTGTCTAAATGTGCTTAAAACTCAAATACATTAAAAGGTCAATTGAGGAGTCACCACAGGAGTTTTATTTTGCATAATTTTACAACAGAAAACAACTCAGGTGAGTCTGTCAGCTAATTATGCATATGGTATTATATATAAATTCCCTAACTGTTGAGGAAAAATCCCATGATTCACTTTCTAGTGTCACCATTTTTCACACAGGCATGCACAGTTGCACAGTATATTGGGAAAAAGTAAGATATTGATAAGTAAATCCTTTACAATCACTGTCAATGTAGTTGTATTATATATTCAAACTTTCAAAATAGATATACATATCACAAAACAATGCAAAAATTTGTAATTTGAAAAGACATTTAAGTGTTTTCACGCATTAGCATATTCTGATACAGGAGTTTATAAAACATAATTTTACAAAACAAATGTTTAATAAATGTCAGAAAATTATGCATGATACCATGTCAATAAGTTTTTGAAAATATAAAAAAATAAAACATAGAATTTTTTTAATTAAATTTTTAAATTAAAAAAGTGACAAATAATAAAAACTAATGAAAAGCTACATTAGAAATTTTGAAAAAATAATTTACTTACATATAATCAAACTTGAATTTTTGTATTAGTTATTAAAATATAATTACTTCAAAAGATACTTTAAAAAGGTAGCAGTATAATCTTGAATGGAACACACAAAATCCATGTATCCAAAAAAAAATACTATAGGATAAATATTTTGGGAAGACTTCATTTAGAACCCTGTTTTACAGATCTTTCAAATTTATAGTTGTACATGCTTGTTACAATTAATTGTATCAATCCTTCATTAAAAAAAACTATTTTTAGAAGTAAATTTGAGCTTCAAAAACATGTTTCAGCTAATACGATAGCCATTAACTTATAAAACATATACAAACCTTCCCGGGTATTTCCTTTCTGTCGTTTACCAAAGTTTTTCTTGAATCTTCCTTTACGACCTAAAATACAAAATTATGCTTTAATTTATATTTCAGATCGAACAATCATCGAATCTAAAATGTAATTCTTAAGGACTAAATCTATGTTATGTTAGTCACATGTGTGTGATAGTTATCAGATATAATTCCTGTCTTAATAATAGCAGCAAAGAACTGTCAACTTGTTTATAAACAAGCAATTAGCCTTTTGAAAATGTTGTGTTGATTACAAATATATATAAATCATTTGTTTTCTCATAAAGGAACGCAAATTATCAAAAATCCTTCAATAAATTACAGATATTTTTTAAGGAATTTAAACTTATAAAGCAATATGCAATCAACATTAAAAGTAACTACACAAGAATTGTTTACTTACTACCAATACACAACATTGTGATCGAAAAACATTTCCTTTATGTAAAAAGTTAAAACTTATTGCATTTGAAATCTTTTTTTTCCCAATGGTGCTGCACATTGGTATTTTAAACCTTTGCAGACCCAGTACATTCCCCAGGAGCTGGTACCACTTTTTAGCGCTACACCATATAGGCGATACCAATTACAGCAAGCAATTTATTTGAAATCATGTAAGGAAATTATAATTTACATGTGTTACACTTTCTCAAATATTGCTGATATTTTTTAAAGCATTACAATTGATTCCTTTTATGATAAATAAGAATGCTAACATAGAAGAATTTATTCAGACATATTGAAAACATTTTAATTACTTGGCTTCATATGTTTTACAGATGGATTAGAATTAGATATATTATAGTCAATATTCTTGATTTTATTTTTCAGGCATTAGAATAAGAGCTACAATAAATAACTACATACAGTGAAATACATTTAACAGGAAACACTAGAGACAAAATATCAGTTAACACAAAATACAATGAGCCTCACAAACTACTATATATTTTCACACATTTTTTTCCCTCTTAACACGAATTGAAAACAGCTTAACACAAAAAGATTTCCCTTCTAGAAATTAACAGAAAACACCAGCCACACAGGCTAAATTTATAAGGGATGTGATATGAAAGAAAGGTGGTTTCACATGTTTCATAGAAAGGAGGTTAACTTTGCTTTGAAATTTTCTCAGAATAACTTATGACCATGAGCCAATTTTATTTATCTGAGCAATTTCCACCCTCCATCACTACAAATGCTGCACAAAAACATCTCATTGGTTGGCTTTGAAACTCTGATAAATGCATCGCATTGTGAGTAAAAATCATTAAATTTGGTTAACATTACTTTTCTATTTTCGAAGTATGTATTACAAGCACAACAGCAAAGAGTTCAGGGGAAAACAAATAGCTATTTTGCTTAATAAAGATGGAACTTCTTAAGGTTGTTGAATAAAAACAGAAGGCAAAAATTGGTATTGCTAACTCTACTTCAAAAACAATAATTAAAAGAGCAAATTACATAAATGTTTGGTTTTATTAAATACATGCATATACACATATTTATGTAAATAAAATGTACTCATATACACTTAATTTTGTTGAAAAAGCGGGGGGGGGGGGGTAATATCCTTTAACACAAAATTCTTTTAACATGAAAAAATATTTCAGTCCCCTTAGTTTCGTGTTAAACGATTTTCACAATCATCCACATAGATAACAAAGAAACTTTTAAACAGAAAGAAAAATAATAATTTAATAAGTACATGAAAAAGAAAATATGAACTGAATTTAATACAAAAGACAAGTAAATGACTTAATCTAAAATTAAGATTATAAAAATTTCTAAAATAAGACAAAATGCAAAAAATATTAATATTTCCTACCCCAAAATACACAGTGAGTGAGAAAAACCCATCAATTTATGTACTGTTTATTTTTTACAAATAAGACGACCTTCCTATAAGACAAGGTATGAATTTTCTCGATATGAATATATCTCTTCCATAAGATGACCTCACAACTATCAACAGCAAACAAATTTTTAAATCAGCAATCATCATCCTTAGGAATGAATTTTATTTTCTTTAACTACAAAATGCTATTTTTGCATTTACAAAATTTTAAAATGATTGTGCAGTAGGAATTAAGTCTTAACATTTCTAATGGAAATGTTGCAATTGCAGGGAATTCGGATTGTCATGCAACAACTATCAAAGATTATTTCTTTGCTAAGCACTGGTGAAATGCATATTGGGCAAGTGTGGTTTCAGCAGGATGGAGCTACAGTACAAAATGCAATGGGTGTTTACCAGGAAAACTTCCCTTGGTTTTAGATTTCTCAGAAGGGTAATCTTCTGTGGCCCACATGTTTACCCAATTTAAATCTTACTATTTTTATGTATACTATTGGTGTACATGATATCATTCGTGTCCTATTATCCAAGACTATTTTGAACAGATTATTAGCCAATATACCCCTTGCTATGCTGAAAAGAATCAACCAATACTTCTGAATTTGAGTAAATCAAAATTGCTAACGGGGGATACAACGGGGTTACTACCGAATACAATTTTCATAGCAGTGTAAAAATAAATTTTTAATGTAGTAGCATATGGTGAATAGAAAAAATTACAACACCTTTAACCTACTTGTTTTTTTTTTTTTCACCCTTCAAATCAACAAATTATTAAGCTGCACTCCTGTATTTTGTATATTAAAAAATAAAGTAAACTAAGCCAAAACAAAAAATTTTGCACAGAAAATAACATTTAAAAACCACTGCTAGATACTTCTCACAAATGAATACACGATGTTTAGAATAACAGAAATGTTCAAAAATTTAGCTGAATGCATGATTTCGTAAACATTTTCACAAAACTAATTTCAGCGTCTTACCATCTGTAAACTTTTTCTGCCTCCTATCAACTTTAGACTTTGCAATACTTTTCCAATATTCCTGTTCAGAATCACCTGTAAAAAGCAAATACAAATTATTACTAAAACACAATCCAAAATTTATAAATTTAACAAAAAGAATGAAATATGCAAATTACTATATCAGTATTTAATAAATTAAATAATGATTTCAACTCTATTTTAAAAGAACTTTTTTCAAATTATTACTTTATCTTACATTTCTAACAGTTTTAATAGAAAAAAAAAACACATTCAATTAAAAAAATTAAAGCAAAATGAAAAGCTTGTACAGGTGAAAAAGTTTTCATTAACAATATGCAAAACATAAGCAAAAACTCCTTGATATTTTTAAATAAATGAAAATTTATTCTAGATTAAAATAATTTCAACATGGGAAACTAATATAATAGAGAGTTCAACATAAAGCAAAAAATTGTAGACATTACAAAAAAGAAAAATTTTCGCATTACTTCAATTAAAAGTAATAAAATCTATGTCTAATTTCAACAATTAGTTACCTTCTACCAGAGAAATGGTCGCTATACAAGAACCAAATGTGAACTTCTTAACACCATCTTCCTCTGCTGCTTTTTCTAAAATATGAGCTGCAATGCCAGCTTTTTCAAAACGTACAACACCCTAAAAATGTGCAAAACGTAAAAATTAATGTATAAAAATTATAATATACATAGATAAATTAAAGCTTTTAAATTTTAATAAGATTTCTAATATAATAATTTTTTCAGATGAATAGAAGTTAAAATGGCCTTTTCTTGAATTGTAAATATTCTCATTTTATTTAAAAAATGTCCCTTGTATTTCATATTTTCTCACTTTGAAATTTGTATGTATAACCAAAGATGAAATGTACATCAGTTTTATGATGCCCTTAACAGATTTTTGGCTAGCTTTTAAGCCCTGGAATGCAAGACAAAGGACAAAATATTTTATATAATATAACAAAATTAACACAAAGCTGTTCAAAAAGTTTATATGCAATGAAATCGAAAATTGAGGATATAACTTTGAAACTAATATGCAAACATTTAAAAATCCTGTAAGAAAATTTTTAAACTTAAGAAATTTTTTTTAAAAACATAAGATTTAAATTGTGAAAAATACAATGATCACTTACTCGACTCAATTCAATTTTAGCTCAACAAATTAAGAATTTAAAAAATTAATTTTAACTATCCACTATCTTCTTTAAAGAAACCCAAAGAGTTTATTAGCTTAAGTTTACCTCAAAATCTTACTTCAGATTTAAAACAGAGTTAGTTAACTTTGAGGGGTTTAGATGCAAACTTGAGTAGTTAATTACACTTTAGCAAGTAGACATTAATTCTACTCTTTCAACAAGAAATGATCAAATATATCTAGCAATAAATTAATAGGTAAGAATCCAAATTAAATTAAATTGGGAAACCAAGAGGAAAGAACCAATATGATGAAATATGATCACCTTTGACACCAATAAATCTTTAAAAATGTAATGAGAGTAATTGAATATATAAAGTGCATAAGAGAACATGAAGCAGAAAAGAATCTCAATGAATTATTGAATAAATTATAAGTGTTATAAATTAGTTAATGAGAACACTAACATTTGTAATCAATTATTTAGATATGAATATAAAAACAGATATTGGAATTTTAAATATTGCATATTTTGTTTCTAGAAAATATTCTTAATGACGAGATTAACAAATTGTCTTAATCACAAAAATGTTTTTTAACAGAAATATTAATTTTTGAAAACTACCACCTACTTCAGGATTGCCTCTGCAATAGTCAACATAACTTATATCGCCAAATTCTCCTAATTCTTCTTTTAAGACTTCTCGTGTGATATGTTCATCTAATCCAGAAATTTTTAACAGACATCCAGCAAGAAAATCATCCGGAACCTTAAAGAGTTCAGTAAACATTTTTTCTTATTAAATCATGACAAAAAAATTTAAACATTTTTTTAATTGGCTTTTTTTAATATATACAGGCTAACAAAAAAATTCAAGATATTTCATTAAAAAATTAAGAATTGGGTATGAATTATTCTTTTAAAGTAGGGAAAAAAATCAAAATGAAAAAGAAAATTTCGCAAAGGTAATTTAATTTTCAATAGTTTTTGAAGTATTTGATATCACAGATAGGGATTGAAAAATCTGCTTTACTTTCACAGATCTTAGAAGCTCATACTTGAAAACTGGAATACAAGAGCTTATGTGCATAGTTACTGAACCGTTTTAAGCAAATAAACATACTGAGAGGCAAAAAGGACACATTTAATTAATTAATATTTTAATTATTTAATAATTTTAACATTAAATAATAAATATAATATAATTTATTACTATTAATATTTTTAAAAATATTGGAAGGTGAAAAGCTAGACAAGGTGTGACAAGGAATTGACTTCAACCACTTTAGAGGCAAACAATACCAATAGATTTGTATTAGAAACCCAAATTATGAATTCCTACTTTTAAAAAGAATTCTTTAGTTTCTATCCTTAAAACAGTAAAGTAAAAAGGAGAAGGGGGAGATTTAAGCAAGTAAATGATTTTAAAACTCTTTAACAGCAACATTTAAATCCTGTTAAATCAATTTACATGATGTATCTGTCCATTAAAAAAGAAAACTATAAATTTGAATTTTCCTACACATATACAAGTAAATTAAAAGTAAGTAAAAGAACAAGGAATTTTTTTTTTTTTGCACTCATAATTTACATTTGCATGCACATAATTCAAACACGTGTATAAAAAAAGTATTGAACATTTATACATTTTTAATCAATATGAATCAAATTCTAAATATGAATTAAATTTAACATAATTTTCCAATTTATATTCAAAGATAAACTTGCTAAAATAGAGATCTTTTTAGTAATTTAATTTTCAAAGCTAAGAATTAACTTCATGTAAATATTTAAAACGAGCTTGCATTATCAAAATCATCAGTTTATTAACTTCAATAAAAGTACATACAAATTTAAATCGCATTATAAATAACAATATGACTTGACAAGTAAAGAACAAACTTAATTTTTAACTTCTCCATAACAATTAATATGAGTAATAAGATCACCTGTTGATAAGTTTAAAATTACATTACTCTTCTATTGATAAATTTCAGAAATTAACTTGGTAGTATATATAATTAGAAAGGCAACAATATAAAGTAAGCTTTTCAGAGAATAATCCAAAATTTTTTAACAGTACATTGAAACTATACTAATACAAAGTAATTTTAGAAATATTTTGAAAACTTAAAGGGAAAAAAATGAAGCAAAGCATGAAGTTAACATTTCCTCCATTAAATGTGCCTCTTCAAATTTACATAATTGTTAGGCTTAACTTTTTAACCTTCTGAGTGGTTGAGGCTCTAATTGAAACTCATTCAAAAGCGGTCTTCTTCAAAGCTGGCGGCAGCGAAACGGTTCCTGTTTACTTTTGCGAACTGCTTTGAAAATGCACCACAGTTGTATGCCTTCCCCTCTTTAAGATACGGGAGGTCTACAAGCGCTTTTGTAGGGGACGATTTTATTGCTCTTTCGGTTTCTGTGTTGTTGGAAAGGGGAGATTTCTCATTCATAGCTGGTGCCTTGGGAGAAAATTGTGTGATGAACGTGGGATCCACATCACAGCGAACAGAAACCATCCGATTTGTTGAATCACAGTAACAAGCAAATAAAGGATAAAAAATAAAGATTTAAAGAAATGGCGAGTTAAAAGTTGAAAAATATTTTTAATAAGCAAAAGAAAATTAATTTTTTTCTCCTATTATTTTAACATTTTGATTTTGGTATTACGATTTGATCAAGACAGAAGTAATCTGTAATCATTGTTGAATATCAGACTAAGAAAACGCAAGCCCATTTTCCTGTTTGTTTTTTTAAAATTATGGGTAAAAAAGTAAAAGTGATCATCTTTTTTAAAAAGCAAAATGAGAATAAATGTAGTATCATTATACACCAATGATTCCCAAAGGTATCTATATGCACTCCCAGTGGTCTATAACGACCTGCAAGAGTTCCATGTGAGTGAAAAAATAAATTGGGGGCTCATGAGGTGTAAATGGGGGTCTATGATCGTGGTTCTCATTAAACCAGATCATGACGTTTATCTTTAAAAAAATTTGATCCAATGGGAACCAAATTTTACCAATTTAACGTTTACTAAATTTAGTGAGGTTAGTTTAACAACATAAAAGGTGACTACCATACTAGGTGACAACATAAATTTTATATACAAGGAATATTTCAGCATTTTTTTCCAAAATTAAGTTAAATAAGTATAATATTGAACGTCAAGAATTTTTTAAATTTGTCAGTCTGTCAGGACATTTTAACCTACGTTTAACATTTAAATGCCCTTACTCAGATTTTGAAACTAAGTTTGAGATTGTTTTTTATAGTAATACAGCAGTAGACAATGATTTCAAACAGTCAATTTGAAAAAAAAAAGTGTCATATTGCAATAGGAACTGATTAGAATAGGTCCTAATGAAGATCTTATAGAAATGGATGTCAGTAATTTTGGCTTTAAAAAGACATACTTGATATTTGTCACAAATTATGGAATATCATGAGAAAGTTTTTAAATGTGTTTTTCCTTGTGAGAGGGAGTTTCACTTAGTTTGCCAATCTCAAAACAAAAAAAGAAAGGAAAAGAAAGTGGGCACTTACGAAAAAGGGAGGTTAGGGTTAAACCTGACAAGATTGATATTAAATATTGAAAATTTGTTATTGAAACACCAAATTCATCCTTCTCTTTAAAAGCATTTGTTCAATTATTTTGTTTTAATTTTAATTCATTATATGCGCTTCTTAAGATTTAAACGCAGAACTATACTTCATTACAGTTAGAAATTTAATTTTTTGAAAGTAGTAGCACCAATTATCAAAAAAACATTTAAGTTGATAAATTTGCAAAAAGGTTAAGATGAAACCAAATAATCTATCAAAGTAACAAATGTTATAAATATTGCGTAAAAGAATATTTTGAATTAAAAAGATATTTTCAGTCATAATTATTTGAAGTAGTGTTTGGATGTAGAACATAAGCTGGAAAATAACATATTAAAAATTAGAGCTTATAGACACTATTAGTTTTTGTTTTATGCCTTTCGAAATTTTATAAATGTGTTTTTTTCAGACTTTTAATTTTGAAAATGTGTTTTCTAATCCCTAACGCTTTTTTTTCTCCTGTTCTTGAAATATCTTGTAAATACTCCCAAACATATGATCCATAAAAGTTCCTATAGATTTAGGACTGGGAGCTCCAGTTATGTTTTTTAAAAAATCTTAAAGTTAATATTTGAAAAATTTCGTGTTTTTCCAGGTTTAGCTATAAAAATAATTATTAAAATCCAACAAAGAAATAGATTTTAAAATCTATACTTTTTGTTTCCAATAATCTAAGAAATATAAATCACAATAATTAAATATTGTTAATAATTTAGTATTTTATAAAAGTTTTAAAAAACTTCAAAAATGTTCAATGCTTTGAAATTGTTAAATAATGGCTTGTCAAACTAACTTATTATTTTCAGAATCAATATAATAGTACAATTTGAATATAAAACAAAAATTTATTTTACTGTTATAAAACTGTTTATGACTTCTACTCATATAATGTAAAAAGAATGAAATATAAATATATAACTTAGTGCAGTCAAAAACAATCATAATTTGTAAAACTCCTGTCCCACTACTAATTCCAATACATTTTACAAACTGTAGCTAAAAACAATTATATATTTACGGAACCAAAAATTTATTTATATATGGAAATATTTTTCTTTATTAAATATATAATGAATAATTACAAGATGATTTCTAAAATCCTAAAAGCCTTTAATGGAGAAAAAGCCCGACATAATTTGGATAGTTAGAAATTTCATTATATAAATATGCATGCTTTAAAACAAATAAATTTGCAAAGAAAAAGCAATTTACAAAAAATTTTGTATTTACTGAATATAAAATAAATCAGAATTCATCCTCAAATATACATAATTGTGTAAGAAAAGGTTTTGCTTAATTTACAAACAATTGCAAAGAAACTTTTATAAATAATAATTTAAACAGGTATAAATAGCAAAAATTATCAAAGAAATATACAAAATATTATTAAAATTTGCTAAAAAATTTTTAGTCAAAGCAAAATACCTTCTACAAAGCCAAAAATTTATCTAAATAATTGTACATTACTGAAGCTAGAAGTGTACATATTCATATAGAGGGCAAAAACAAATATATTTGTTCAAAACATTGTTTTTAAACCGTTAATTTTAAGAAAAAAGATTTTTGTATACATTGATAGAGATGTCATTGATTGATTGATATACGTCGTTTATAGCACTGTCACAGTGTGATATTTTTCGAAACACGGCACTGCACACAGTACAACATTACAGTCTTTACATTCAAAACGTGTTTCTCTTCGAATGCATTTTCCGTTATCATTTTTCTTAAGGTTGCATACAACACATTTTCGTGGTGGTTTGTTTTTTCTTGAAGAGTCACTTTCCACATATGAAGCACATATTTCCATTTATGCCTTCCAATTAAACGGACTACATTTTCAGAAATTTCAGAGGAAACAAAGTTTCGAGAATTAGAATTACTACTTCCTTCTTCTATCAATCGTTCAATCAGTTTCATTCGAAAACCAATATGATTTAAAATACCGCCTTTTTTTTTTTAAATAGATAGTGAAGGAAATCCACACAATTTGATTTAACAAATGTCGAAAAATCTTCTTGTAGTATTTCCTTTGTTGATTTCGGGCAATAGGGTAGTAGGATAGACACTGGTCTGTTCTATCAACACCACCCATGGTGGTATTTTAAAATACCGCTGCTTTTGGTTTCAGTTTCACAGAATCCCATTTCTCAGCTTTCAGTTCCATCATATCAGCGTTATGAAAAATGCTAAGCATATGCAGGGGTTTTTTATCCTTGTACTTCAAAACACACATTTTTCCCTTTTGGAAGGCTATAATTTCCCCTTTCTTGACTTGAGAACTTTTTAATGAAACAGGTAAACCTTTTCAAGGTAACGAACTCGTGGCTGGCGTATCATGAGTTCGAGCCCATTACCACTGTAGACCTGCCGTGTAGGGGAGCGATGCACGTTAAATCTCTCGAGAGCAGAAACGTCTCTCTGTTGGTGTGGTGTCGTAGTTAGGAGAAGGGGAAGGTGCTAGCACAGGTGTCATCCTCGTCACTTGACCATGGTTCAAAATGACGAGGTTCGTTGCCAAAAGTTCTAGAGTAGCTGAACAGTGCGACGTTAATATTCACTCACTCACTCACTCCACCAAATTGTATGAAATTTACGGAATAAATGAAAAATATTAGAAGGGGAATATATTAAAAATTCAATTTAAAATTTTAAATATCCAAAGAATTATTAGTATTAATGGTAAATATTTTTCAACTGCGTATACGAGATACATACATAAATATATCTTACGAAATTCAAATGCAAATTTCAATGCAGCTACTATAAAATTCCTGGTTTTGTATGGTTAAGATTACAAAAAATGTCCAAATTTTAATTACTTGTTCTTTAGTCAACCTCTATAATAGGACCTAAATGATAAGGGATTTTGCATAAATAGATATTTTTTTAACTTGAACTTAAAATAGATCTTTATATTTATTTATAGACGCAAATGTCAACTGTAAATTTGTCCATGTGCTTTTCATTTCTCTTTGCCCAAAGATTCAAGCTTAAAAATTTGAGCTTGTTGTTCCCATTCTCTTTGAAGGAAACTGAAGTTCAGACATTAAAAATTCTATTATAATTCGTTATCTAAGCAAAACAAAACTAGGGATTGTATGTAAGATACTCTGAAAACTTGGCTTTGCTATTATGAAAAACTAAAGGATTTAAATAGGTTTTTTTGTTGTTATTTTTATCAATGCGTAAAATTTTTTTGCAAGTTCTGTTATACAGAAACTTAAAAATTATTCTTGTTTAGAATTTTAAAAGTTTAACAGGTTTTAAATTTTGAACCTTTTTTTTATCAATTTTTGACACAAACGAAATAATTCCTTTAAAAAAACTTAGAAGTATTAATTAAAATAAGAAAAATGAAACTGTAAATTATCCTCATTGTTTTAATATATACTTCGAATTTAAATATAGATATATCATTGATATTTTTAGAGATACATTATAAAAACTTAATTCTAAAAGAAAAAAATGTGATTTTGTCAAGCTACCTTTCTCCTTCCCAATTCGTTGAATTTCAAATTAATATATTAAATCAAAAGTGAGTATATCATCTATATTACTTATGTGATGGAACTTAAAAAATGATTTAAATGAAAGATTTATAAAAATGCTTAGATCGTGAAAACTACATCAAAGAATTTATTTAATTCAAACCCAAAAAAATTTCAAGTCAAGTTTACTTACAAACTTTAACTGATAGTCCATATGCTTTGGAGGTTTCAAATTCTTCCCAGTTTTTTATGATTGCTGCAGGGGAAGAACGGGGTTCCCCGCGAGACATAAAACTTCCTGTCAGAGTCCATTGTGTCACCCCAACCCTCCCTAATTATCCTACAAGATGTTAAACCTTTAAAGGGGGGGGGGAGGATTTCCGAAAAAGACATCTCTAATGCTTTCGAAGCTGTTACTTGAGGAGGGAAAAACACGTTGGTGCATTTTTGGTGAGTCCCCAGTCTTACGGGAAAAAACGTGTGGAGCGTTTTTGAAGCATCTCAGGATGGCAGAAAAAGACGTTTGTAACGCTTAGATGGTTAAAATGCATGTTTTTATACCATAATTTTTGTTATCTGCAACTAACAATATAAATTCAATCAACTAACCACCACTACAGTCAAATTTCAAAAATAAATCTCTAACATCAACCCTTTCATAAGAATGAATTAAATATACATTTTAACTAGCCCTGAACCTTTGAACATGACAATTAATAACACAAATGCAGAATATAAAGGCATTTTGCAAAAGTTTTAATCAAAATCTATATTTCAATAAAACATGTCTCATCTTGATTAAGTGATGCAGAAAATTTTATTTAAATCTACACTTCAACAAGTCTAAAATATGATAAAATGTATGATGTATAAAAGCACACATAATTCTATTGGTCTTTAATGCAAAAATAAACAAAGTCTCACATTGCATAGCTCACAAACGTAAAAATCTTATTTTCCATTAACATTACAGACTGTAAGCAAAATACCCATTTACCTCCCCCTCCCTCCTCTTTCATTTACATTAACTGAATAAAATTTCTTCCAGAAATCATTAAATTAATGATAGGTCATAGCATTCCAAATATCAATACCCATCAACATTTTTCATTGTAGTCTGATACATTTTTACTTTGGAATTCCCCCCCCCCCATTTCTGCATAACTGGACCATGTATAATAGCCAGTAAAAAAAAATTGGTTTTGCCTTTAAAAACAGTTGTATTTATTATCTTTTGGCATTGCATCTAGCTCTCCTTTTTTCAAATTCATTTCTATAAAAAAATCCTTTAATGTTTCTTTTCTTGTTTTAAGAACAGTATTACATACATTTGTTTGGGATAAATATTTAACATGGGGTAGTAAATTAAAATACTGATCTAAATATAAATTATATAGCCCTTGCCAGATAACTGTCATCAGCATTTTCACTACTAACTCACTGTATGAACTATTGTTAGCCATTAGGTCTGTCTTTGAAACTGCAAACTAAAAAATTTCAGAATTTGATTTGCAGTTCGTATATCTAGTTGCCCTAACTAGACCTTTTAGATGGAACAAATTGACGAAATTAGGACATCCTTTCCATGAAAAAACTCACTTGATACATGTTATTTTCAGGTGTATAAATTGTTTCAAATTGGTTTTGCACATTTTTAGTGAGAAGAGCAGTTCTCCCCCTCCCTAAATCACAACTAAGGCAATTTCTTTTTACACATCATAGACAAGAATAAAATTCAGAAACTGTAATGCGGTCAGAAAAATATCCAGAGAGATTACTCTATAGAACATTGCTAACATTTTTATTAGTAGTGAAATACATTGAAGTTGAATTTTTAAATTATACTTATTAGAATAACAAATTCTAGGAATCTAATTTTAGATACTGTGTTGATTTTTAAGATTTTGATTTTCTTATTTGTTCATAAAAGTTATAAGTTACAGCAAAAATTATGCTAATTATAAAAAAAAAATGGGGGGAAAATCAATTTCAATCATAATATCTCCAGTCTCAAGATTTATTTCAGTAATTTCCAGAAATTCATATTACTTTTACTTCCTTAACAGATCATCGAGGATAAAGTATTTACTGATACACTTAGCAGGAGGGGGGGGGGGGCAAAACATTTTCCAATTCAGTTTCTTATTCAATTAAAACTAAAGTATCTTCATTATCTGAATTATCAAGGACTCAGTTACTCTTCAAATATATTAATCTTCCATTAAAAATCACAGTCTTAGCCATCACAATCTTAACATGTGAATAGCTTGTGTTTACTATCTATGTATGCGAAGTGAACACAAACAATATTTCTTAAGATACTCCAACTCAATCATCACTATATCCTTTAAAGAAAAGGACACATTCAGTTCAATGTTTACATCACAAAACTAAACTAAAGTATGACAATGAAGCCAAGCCAAATGTCTGCTGAATTTTGCTTATTTAATCTCTCACTCATCCATCAGAAATCACAGAATCAGAAAATAATTCACAAACATAAGGCCAACAGTTTAAAGGATTAAATTAATTATATAGGGTGTGAAGGTCAATCTAGCGACACAAAAGACCCTAATTTAATATGTATGAGTGCAAATGATACACTTGTTTAAATCAATGTAAACAGTGATTCATTTGTGCATTCCCTAGCAGCTACATTTGGGATTGATGCATTTGAAACAACTTTCTCCACAGAGTTTCCAGTTCAATATATTAGGAAAGGATTAAAAAATTTTATAAGTCAAATGTAAAGAAAAAACTTTATATAAAAAGATAATTAATGCATAATTGTATTAGAGGATAAAAAAAAGAATACGCAAACCTTTCTCTGAATTAAATTAATCTTTTGCAATCAATGTTAAAATCCTTTTATTGTGTGTCAAAGCCTTCATCAGAATAGTTTTACTGATAGCAGAGCAATAAGAATTGTACTTTAGAAAGGCATAAGTATATGACAATAGCAGTATAAACACCAGCTGAGAAAAGTATATATATATGACGACAACAGTTATGGGATTAAAAGCAGCTTAGAAGAACTTATCCACCGAATAAATTATACTAGATTTGTTCTTTGAATTTCTTGTTAATAAATGTATTAAACTAGGTAAATCACCTTATTACTCAATTTAATAGGATATAGCTATAAATTTAAAAAATTAAAATTTTTACAAACATTTAATTTGACTTTAAAGTTTAATTTTTTGAAAAATTGACAAAATTTTGATATTGTGCCTAAATTTATTAAGAAACTTTTTTAAATCCAAAATTAACTAGAAGCCTACAGATTATTAGATTGTAAACACACACATTCTATATTTATTCATTATTTAAGTACTAATATAATTTTAATACATTTGTAAATTTAAATATCTACAAACCACAATATCAAAACATATGTAATGTACAATATAGCCACAATTGATACAATTTTTTAATTTTCAATTTTTATTTCCCGGGCATTTTTTATACTACACAATTTTTATATCAGAATTATAAATACTTTAATAAAAATAACACATCACATAACTACCTTTACATCTTCATTATCTTCATCTTTTTTTTCACTGGTTTTCTTCAAAAGCTTTTTTTCTTTTTCTCTAAATATAAATGCAGCTTTTAAAATTTATTGGTAAATTACATTTAAAACCAATTTATTCCAGAAAATTTAGCTTTATTTAAAAAGACAAATTAAAATATGAAAGTTATTAGTGAAAATGCTTTATAAAAATTACACAAATATAAAATCACATGAAATAATCTTCAACTGAAAACCAAGGAATCATATTTCCAGAAATGAAAAAAATTAAAATGCTTATTCTAAAAGGCATGTCTTAATGCAAGAATTTAACAATATATTCAGCATTTCTAAGACTAACTTTGAGATTAAATTATTAAAAATTTGAAATTTTAAAAAAAAAATTGCACACAAATATTACTTACGCTCTCAGGTTATCATAGTAAATGTCTTTTCGTTTTGTGTAATCTTTTCTACAATAGTAAAAATAAATTTTAGTTCCAAAAGCTTTCAGACAATTAAAAATATTTGTCACTAAAATTATCTATAAAATGCTTACTTTTTCTCCTTTAACAGTTCAGTGCCTTCAAATTTAATTGATTTGTTGTCTAGAAATTGTTGTGCATCTTCTTGAGTATTAAATGAAACAAAGCAAGACCCCTTCAAATGCAGAAAATATATTCATACTTTGTAAGAACATAAAAAATTTAATATATAATTCTTAAAATAAATAATCCTAATAATTAATAAAATTCACTACTATTCTCTGAAATCTTCTAAAACTAAAAATCCCCAAAATAAGACTACCTAATATAATTATGATATAACAATCAACAAAGCTAATTTTTTTTAACTCAGTGATACAGAACTCATAAATACACAAATTAATCAATAGATTCATGAATATACCTGCTAACTTTAAAAAATAAAGAAAAAAATAAGGAATTGACATATTTCAGAAAAACTCTTAAAATACAGGTTAAAGAATTTTTTTAAAACAAAGCATGGTATACAAATTTTTTTCAAATAATGTATACAATATTTAAAAAAAAAAAAAATAGAAGAGTTCTCATAGTATAAATTCTATAGTTTTCGTCTATTTTCCCAACCATTCTGAACGTAAAATGATAAATAAAAGTTATAGGAGAAAAAATAGTTAGATGACTGAAATTGTGCATAAAAATAAGCACGATAAGTTGAAAAGTATACAATAAAAGGCTGAAAAAAGTAATTTTTAGATTGAAAAGAATAAAAGTTGGCAGGCATGCATTAATATTCAAAAAAAAAAAATGTTATTACATTGGGATATGAAGTTAAATTAGTATTTTTTTAGTTTCCCATTCTTCTGCCCCTTATTTCTTAAGTAAACTAATCTCTGAAAGATTCATTCTTGAGACTACACAGTCATGCAGTAAATATTATACAAAATTGCATTATGCTAATAGGTATGTTCCATATTTGTATGTATAAAATTTTCACAAATCGTTCTGTAACCACAACCGGCATTTAGAAAATTCCGATGCATTTCAAATCAAGGATTTTCTAGTTCTGTAGCAGAATGTAGTTTAAATAAGCTACCATAGTTGATAGCATTGTAATATTTTTTGAAATATGCTAGATTGTTGAGATTTTAACATTTTAAATCATTCTTATTTTTAGAAAATGATTGGCATTTTTAATTCATTTAAGCAAATTGTTCATTTAAATTATAGTCATAGATTAGATTTAAATAAAAATAAACATTTTAAATAAAAACCTTGAAGACTTTCTTGTTTCCTTGAAAACGTTTTCTCATGAAGACATGTTCAACTTTATAATCTTTGAAAAATTCCAGCAGTTCATCTAATGTGTTATTCCTCTTAAATCCTTTCTAGAAAAACAAAATAATTAAAAATAATGGGTAAAAATACAATCTAAATTACATAAAAATTAAAATTTTAAAGCAAATTTTGAATAGATATAATGCATGTATATACAAAACCCGTTCCAAAAATAAATTTTGCCATTTTTTTCCTCCAAGAAATTGGTATATATCAGTGGTCTTCCAACTGTTTTGACTCACAGAACCTTAGAACTATAAGGTGTTTTCAGAGAGAACTCCACTCCACCCCTTAGAAGAGCATATCTCAATAGAATATTTACAGTAGATGAACATTTTGTAGTTACGTTATGCAAAAGCAATATTTAAAAAGCATAGTATATGTTACTAAGAAAGTTTAATATAATATTAATGCAATTTCTTCATTAATAACATTAATTTGTGCTCTAGATGTCTCAACCCCCATACAGAATGTGAATCTATTTTGCATGCATATTTATAATTTTCTTTTCGAATTCTTATTTTTTCTGGTGAAACCCCTGGGTATGATCTGCAAAACCCAAGAGTTTCATGGAAAAGGTCTTCCCCACAGTTTGAAGATTACTGGTATATATGAAATAAAATGCACTGCCATAACAAAAGAATCCTGTAATAATTTCTTTTGTTAAGAAAAATGTGATGTCACTTTGATATGGTAACATGTTTTTTTCCCCACTGAATTCACTTTTCTTATCACAAATACAAGAAAAAGAGATGTAATGACACATGGCCAAAATGCCAAATAGAGATCAGCAACATGTTTAATCCCAGTCGAATGCAAATAACTGTGGCAAAAATATGGTCACAAATGGAAGTGTGTGATGTTATGCACTACCAATGGACATAGGAAACTAGTTTCTGTTATTAAAATTATTGCAGTAAGAAAAGTATTCAGCATTGATGAAATGACAATAAAAATTCTTTATTAACACGTGGCACTTGAGTTGCAAATTTCAAAGGTGATTTTGGTCTCGCACACAAATTCAGTAAAAGTGCAATAACTAATTACTTCATTTTCCTAAAAATAGATTACTTTTATCTATATAATACTTGCATCCCAGCACACATCTATTAAATACATATTTTTACCTGACCTATGCTCTAGTGACACAGCAAGAAACATAAAAGTGGGCTTCCTGCAAGCAGCGTGTTAATATCAAAACAAAGATGACAACAAAACATGAATAAACCCAAGACCAACAGAACAATATGAAAAGCAATATAAGTAAAAAAAATTTAATGCAGTAATAAAAAGTGGCAATTTCATAACTGGGAATGAAATCAATCAACAAGACATTTAAGCATCATCAGCAATGTAAAAAAAATTAAATTCAGTGCATTGAATGAATAAATTTATTTTAATAATTAGAAAATACATAAAGAAGTTCACAGCAACACAACAAAAGTCTTAAAGAGAATGGCTCCAATTTTCCCCCCTCCCATAACTGAATAGCTTTTGTTGAAAAAACAGCTTTCACGATTATGAGAACTCATTATTAAATCAATCTAGAGATAAGATTATATTCCTAAAAATTCTGTACTTTAGCCCCAACTGCCTACAAATAGACCTTCTTGAAAGAGCAATCTAATTTAAAGACATTTTACTCAATTTCATTTTTGTAACATGCTTTGATATACTTACACAATGGGCCACCCTATAAAAGCCAGCATTGGAAATGCGTATTGATATGACACTTAAAACACAAAATGCACATTTTCCATCATTTTTTATGTATTTATTAAGTTAAAATTCTTTTTTATAAGTCTTCAGACATTTAAATGTATATTGTTTTTTATTAAACATTGTGCAAGATAAAATTTACAAAAACATAGGGAGGAAGAAAATGATAAATGCTATGCCTAGAAATTAGCCAAGAACAAAGAGCCAACAAGATATATTATGCAAAAGAATGGAAAACAGAAAAACTGCCTTAAATATTTTTCAGCCTAGTGGCAATGAATTCAATGACCTTTAGTCAACTTATTTTTTTTCTCCATTTCTGTGAGTACGAAAAGAAATATAAGTTTAGGGGAGAGTATATACAGAAATATAAAAAAAATTTATAATTTAGACATAAAAGTTTAATGAAATTTGAGAAGCAGAAATTTAAAGTAAAGAGCAGAAAAGTTAGCTACTATAAATTTATGAATACTAGCTACACTTGTGTGGGTATTAGGCAATTACATGTTAAGAGTACTAAAATATTTTTAAAAAAATTATGTGTAAACCACTATATATATAAATCATAAAAACAGTTTAAATTCATAATTCTCATTTTTATTTTATTTTATATGATGTTGTAATAGTTGTGTTAATATTCAGCAGAAAATACAAACTAAAACTATACACAAAACTTTAGAAAAATGATTTTATACAATCATTCCAATTCAAAACACTGTTAAAAAGTCTATATCAAATAGTCTTTCAAAAGATAAATTTCTAAGAATAAGAAAAATTAAAATTTATTGCATTATAAATGACAGAAGTTAAAACTATACCTTTATAACAGTTATGGATATTTTCCTTGGTATACATGCTTAGGATATCCAAGCAAACCTTAATTTATTCATAAAAAAATCTTTTCATCATAAAGTAGCAATTCAAATAATTTGAATACTTGTCACGCAATCAAGTTATGATTATAATTGTTATATTGCTTTATTTACAGATAATTATTTGGCTGGAAAACATCAAAATTACATTTCTTAATTAGTATTAAATCAAAAGATATAATTAACATAAGTTTTTAAGTCTCATAAAATATTTCTATTTATTAAATAATCCATCAAACATTGAAGAAATTATGTACATACCACATAAAGAGTTCGATCTTCGACATCATCTTGATTTATAAACGAACCCTCAGGAAGAGGTTTTTCAACTCTTCTGCGTATTTTTGTAGAATCTTCACTTATCTAAAAATTATAAATTGCATAAATCCTCAAAAAGACAATTATAACTGCTATAAGTAATTTATTGTTATACCATTAATTATTATCAACAAAAGGATCAATTTATATAAAAGTTTACCTCGATTAATTCATTTGATGATTTTGCTAAAGCTTTACAGATTGTGTCAAAATCCTCTGTAAGACTCTAAAAGAGATTAAAATTACATGATATCTTAAAAATAATTGAGCACATAAATTTAAGACATCAAACTTAAATGTTCAGATCACAAAATAATACAAATGGAAACATCTTGATGATGAAACTATATACAAATAAAATAATTTTTACTGTTGCCAAACTTTAACCAAGCATTATATAGGAAGTTTTTTCTTCCATTTTCAAAATGCAATGTAAACCACTGAAAAGTAAGCAATTTTCAATAGTACCTGCTTTTGTGTGTTGACATTTTTTAGATTGTTCAGTCATAAAATATCCCTAAAATCAAATTCAAAAATGACCATGTACAATTAAATACACAGTAAAATTTATTCAGATCTTTAGTTTTTGAAATCCCAATAAAAGAAAAAATAATAAGAATACATTCAACATTAAATGATAAACACAAAATTATATGATATATTCTTCTCTCCCAAATAATAAACTAAAATATTTATAAAAGTAAACTTACTTTTAATCGGTTAAATTTCACCAGCGTTTCTAATGGTACCCCTATATATACCATTAAGGATAAACAATAACAAAAACTAAACAAGAAATAAGAATCATTTGAATACTAGTCAACTTTATGATAATTTAATAATCCTTAATATTTACAGGATTCTTTTTTATGGTTTTCAAGACATGCTCCTGATTATTTTAATATACTACAGCAAACTGGCCTCTGTATTTAAAAAATACTAGAGATTATATATATATATATAATATACACATATTTTTCCTATATAAAAATATTTTTAAATCCTATTTTCTTCCTAATTACTACATTCTTCTTAAAAAAGAATAATTTGCCAATTTTGCATTTTTCCTCAACAATTTTCTTTCAAAATAATTGTTCATACAATGTAATGTGTAATCAAAAAATTTGTCACAGGTAATTTTATTATACACACAATTTATATATCTGTATGTACATATATATATATATCTGTATGTACATATATATATATAGCTTAATTCATTTAAATGTAATAAACATAAAAAAGTTGCTCTCATTCAGCATGAGATCTACAGAACTCAGACCTACAGATTTGAAATTTATATAAACTTCATTTGTTACATTTACAAAATTTTAAAAGTATGTAAATGGGTGAATCTGATGGTGGGGAAGAATTGGAAAAAGAAGACTATTTCATGAAAGAAAGCATTGGTACAAAGGCACAATGGTGCAAAATGCATTTTGTTTCTACAATTTCCATTCATGTCCAGAGTTATCTGACATTGGTAACCAGTTATCATTTGACAAGGTGACTTCATAGAAATAATACAAACTTGCAGATGTGCATTTAACTTGGGTGAAGTAGGAGAAAGCTGTTTTAGAACTACACAAGTATATGCACTGAACTCCCCAAGCTAATGCATGTCGCAGCATAAAAAGGTTTTATGTGTTAACAAACAACTATGCAAAACAATCTTTTGCTGGAATTAATGTTGATTCACAGAAAACGTCAAACAACACAGATTGTTTCAGTTGATGAAGCCATACTAGTCTATTGAAGAATAGTCAATTCTAATACATGAGATATTGTTTGTAAATTTGGAGTTTCGAAAGCTTGCAAGTCTATATGAACTACTAAATGAGAAATGTTTACATCCTTTTCATTTGCAAAGAGTATAACTATCAAAAGTAGATGGCTATCACAAGCTATCAACACATCTCCCTTTCTCTCTGACAAATATTCTTTTAGCAGTTGTTACCCATTAAAAAAAAAAAAAATCCACTCATTCCTCAAATTAAGCTTTCTAGAAAAATCTTACACGTCTTCAAGTTGACCATCAGAAAAAAAATGACTGCTGCTCAAAAAATTTGGTCCTAATAGGATTGCCATTCCCTAAATTTTCCAGGGTTACCATATTGCAAACTTCATTGCCAAATTTTTGGCACCAAAAAATTTGTCGCCAAGTGTGCCCTGCAAGGATCCACCCAAATGGTTTAATTTGAACGTCGTATGCATGATCAAACAGTGGGAAAAGCATGAAACTCAGAGAAAAGGCAATAAATGATCCTTTTGAAAATAGTGTATCTTAATTTTCCCTTTTTAATTAATTTTAATAAGCAAGAATTTGAGAGAATTGTAGACTAAGAAGGTATTAAATGATCATTTTGAAAATAGTGAATCTTAAATTACTAAATCTTTTAAATTTTTCATTAACAATTTTATGCTTTTAAAAGTACTTTAATTTTGCTACGATTTTTGGTTGTAAAGGTTTTTAAATGCATTTTTTGCTATGTCTCCATGTTGGATTACATGCTTCTGGAGTGGTTGCTACTTCAAAGGACAACAAGCAAAAGCTTACCAAGTAGGGGATTTTTCAAAATCGTTCCAACAGGAGGCTGATTCTGCAATTTCACCATTTTTTTTATATCATTGAACAAGTTTATGAAGTTCTCTTATACAATATCTGCATCAATGCTTCCCTAGGTAAAATGTTTTCCTACTTCTCAACTAAATTTTGATGAATTTAAAATTACACCCTATATAATTTAGCTCTCCCTCCTGGTATCTCCACCTTGTCCTGGTGGGTGGGCTTGTGTGCTCCAGCAACTCAGAGAGCTATGTCGGCGGTAGCTTTGCTACTGCTAGTCTCCCAAGCCAAACAGATCTTTTCATTGGGTAGGAGACAGACTAAGAGAGATACCTAGGAGAAGGAAAACTCCGATTCCAAACCTGCGCCCAGCATCTGTTCTCCATGTCAGGAGCGGCTTGGTGTCTGTGGAGCCAAGACAGACTTCTACTTGCATGGAGCTCCAGATCAACAGAAGCTGCATATTACCTCTTCATGACCACACTGACCCAGAATCTTGATGCTGCATCGCCCGTCGCGCAGAATAATCAGGGGTGCACTTATGTGGTTTAGGCAGAGGGCCATAAGTGATAAGCACTTTACGGTCTCCACTCTAAAAACTTTGAAAATTCTTCAGTGTAACATCAACAGCCTAACTACATCAGCCATTAGATTCAAACTCGACCAACTACTCGAGATTGCTCTGAATAAAGACGTACAAGTTATTGCAATACAGGAGACCAAGTTAAAGAAGTGCACTGCACTAAAAATAAACCGATTTAACATTTATAGAATTGACCATTGCCTCCAAAGGAGGTTTGGCCTTTTTGATTAGAAACCTCAATTATCAAAGCATTGCCTTTCCAACAGATGAGAACTCTGAACTGGAAATTATTGGTATTAAAGTACAATGGAGAGGAAAATCGCTAAACATCATTAACGTTTATCCTCCTTCTAATCATAAGCAACTTCCTGCAGCTATTTCTGGTTTCCTGGACAAATCTTGGGGGATCTAAACACCAAACATCCCACTTGAGGCTGTTTGTGCACTAATGCTAGAGGAGAAGAATTACTTCAGTTGATGGATGATACAGATTCCATGCTACTAAATGATGGCACTCACACTTTCACCTCCTATAGCTACAATGCCTCTGAGGTCTTGGATATAGCTATCACTAGCTCAGAAATATTTTCCCAATGCTCCTGGAGAGTCATGGACACAATCGAAGAGATCATTTCCCAATTCTTATTGAATTTAAGAAAAGGCAGAAAGTGCGTGAGACACAGGAAATGTTTTGGAATTTTAAAAAAGCCAAGTGGTACTCTTATAGAGATTCCGTGGATATTAAGCTGAGCTTGAGACACCATTTACAACTGATCTAGAGGAAAATTGGAAGAATTTCAGGACCATTATTTTGGACAATGCAAAGGCTTTCATTCCTAGAGGAAACATTAGACACCATATACCCTTCTTCACCCATTATGCTTCAAGGTTAAAACCACTTCTTGATAAAAGAGATGAACTGCACAAATCCTTGGGAGATGGCAGTCTCCACCTTAGAACAGAAATCAATAAAATTAATGCAGAGATAAAGTTGATTTATGCACAATTGAAGAGATCTAGATGGAAAGAAATGTGTGAGAGTCTGGACTGCAGGACAGCCAACTCAAAATTATGGCGAATTGTCAAGAACATAAACAGAGAGCAAGAGCAGTATGAGGAGAGGAACTCCATAACGGATAATAATGTCCAGGTTTTTCCTGATGATAAAGCAGCAGCAAATGGACTTGCAGTCTACTACCAAGAATCAAGCAAGTTGGATTTCACAAGAGACAACACACCTATATTGAAGGAAAGCTAAAAACATCATTCACAGCTGCTGAAGCACTGATGTAGGAGACCAGGAACTGTCCAGGGCCTTTACATCGAAGGAACTTCTACTTGCAATGGCAATGTTAGACTTGACTAAATCTCCAGGACCAGATGGCATTTTCAGCCAAATGCTTGAAAACCTTGGCCAACTAGGCAAACAGCACCTTGTTGATTTGTTCAATCTGTCTCCCAGCTGACTGGAAAAGAGCAACTATAATTCCTATCAAGAAAGCAGGAAAAAAGACCTGGGTACCTAAAGATTTCAGACCTATTGCATTGACTAGTACTGCATGTAAAATCATGGAAAAAATTATTCTGATTAGAATTCAGTACTTTTTGGATAGTAAGAACTTATTGCCATGTGAACAGTTCGGCTACAGATGGGGCCATAGTACTATTGACCAAATTCTATTTTTCTGCCAGAGCGTCAGAGATGCACAAAATCTTAAGCCTACTCACCACACAACTGCTGCTCTCTTAGATCTCACAAAAGCATTCGATAGAGTTTGGAAACATAAATTGTTGATTAAACTTCATGACGCTTTCAACATTCATGGCAACACCTTGGTGTGGATTTCGGACTTTCTCTATCGTAGATCTACAAGAGTGAAATTTAACAAGACATTTACGGATCCAGTTGTGCTTGGACAGGGCGTTCCACAGGGTTCTGTCCTTAGTCCTATACTTTTCTATTTTTAGCAGGCATAGAGAAAATGCCTCCTCCTGGAGTGAAATTGGGCATGTTTGCAGACGACATCCTTGTCTGGTGCTCTGGTAGTGACTTGACTGAGATGGAGACAACTCTTAATAATGCACTGTCAGCATTATCAGCCTTTGCTTCAGAGACTAAGCTCTGTTTCAATCCATCCAAATCCATTGTCACATTTTTTACCACCTACAAAAGGCTATACAATCATCAGCCCAAATTAAAGATGGATTATCAAGACCTTTTGTATGAGAAGCATCCTAAATATTTAGAATACATCTTGGATTCTGAATGGACTAGTAACAAACATTGATCATATTGTCTCAAAAAGTAGACAATGATTAAAAATTCTCAAATATATTGCAGGCAAAGACTGGGGAGCTGATGCAGTCACTTTGAGGAATACATACATGGCACTCATAAGGCCAATCCTGGAGTATGGTTTTCCCGATTTTTAGCAGTGCATCAGATACCAATTTGGACAAACTAGAAAAAATCCAACACAGCGCTGCTGGAATTATCACAGGTTTGAGGCGAAGCTGCCCTAGAGAAATTGTACTCTTCGAGGCTGATTTGCAACCTCTCAAAACTAGAAGAAGGGCTAACCTCACCAAATACTTCAGTAAACTCTCTAGCTATGGTCAACATAATAAAACTTCACTATATCTTAACAACTGGTGCAATAATCAGAGACTAAAGAAAAATAGCCCTTTCAGTCAAGCAGATCTTCTACATTTGCCTTTTAGTGATGTTGAGCCTAACTCTCTAAAGTCTTGTCTCAGCCCGATGAAAGGAATTCCAAAAGTGCATTTCCACTTTGACCTTTCTACTCCTGTCGTTAAGGGGGATTTCATTCCAGATCATCTTACGCTGTTAGCATTGGAGATCATTGATGGAATCCCTAGTGACGCAATTAAGATTTATACAGACAGCAGCAGACTAAGTGATCGAGCAGGTAGTGGCATTTACATTGAGAAATATGGAGCTCTTCTTTTTGCCACCGTAACCTCGATTTTTCCTCTGTCTTTAAAAGTAAAATTGTAATAGAGCGCGGCCTTGAGGCAGTTCTTAATAACAAGACTTCGGAGACCTCTGTATCCTCTGATAGTCGCAGTTCTCTCCAACATCTTTATAACTGGATCACTGTCGGAGACAGGGCTGGCGTCTCCCTACTTCAAAAACTTTCACAAATATCAGTCCCATGATATTCATTTTCAGTGGATTCCAGCCCATGTTAACATCTTTGGAAACGAACAAGCGGATCTCCTAGCTAAAGAGGGTTGTAATGCTTCTCCACCTATCTCTTCAACCTTCACATACTCTGAACATCAATCTAGGGTTAAATCTGAAACTTTAAAGGAGTGGAGGACCTCGCCCAAGCATCATTGGTATGAAAGCAAACATCCAGAATCCTCATTCCTACTTAAATGTGGCCGAGCCTCTCCGACTGCAATCTCTAGATTGAAAAGTGGCCACATAAAGTCTTTCCTTTTGAGGAGGCAGGAAGACTTTTGCTCTCTGCACCAAGTGCAAGACTCAGCAAGCCTCTCCAGATCACATCTTGGACTGCTTGGTACTTTCAAGGGAGGACCTTTCTTTCTCTCCCCTCCTGGTATTGGACTTCTTAAGGGTCAATGGTCTTTTGGGTCTTGTTTGACTCCGTCAGACAGACTGAGGATTAGCCACAATGCACAACAAATAATTTAGCTAAATCCATAAAAAGAAAATAATGTTCATTTTTTAAAAAACAATAAGCTCTACACAAAAAATAAGCATGGTTAACATCTCAATACTGATCACTAAAATATCAATTCCCCCCACACATACAATAAAAAAAATAACCTCATCATTCAACACCTTTACCCTTCCTCTTCTAATATACTTCTCAGGAGACAGAATATCATTAGTGGAAAAGTACTTCTGATATTGTTTCTTCCAAAAGAAAAGAAAATTCATGAAAGAATTTTTACTCGACAAAACACATGAGGAAAAATACATTTACATCAATAATTTAAATATGTGTTAAGCCAAAAATAAATTAGGATGTGAGGTTGTTTCAGCTTTAATTTAGTGACTTGAAATTCCATTTCTAAATCTTTTTAAAATGAACTACGAAAAAATATAGGCTCACTTAAAATTTACTTCAATTAAGAACAACCGATTTCAAAATAAAGTCAGTTAAAAAATATAGCACATAAACCACATATTAATTAAAATGAAAAGTATTTATTCATTTTATCATGAAAGGATACATCCATCATCCAACTTTATCTGTTCCTTCAAAAATTTATCCTTACTTAAATTAAAATTTCCAAAGTAATACTGAAAAAGAAAATATAAAGAAATATAAATACAATATCAAATAATTCATAGAATTATATCAATGCATTCAAAACAAAAATGATCACATTTTACTAAGTGTTTTTATAAAGAGAAGCATTAACTATATTTAAACATAGTTAATGCTTCTCTTTATAAAAAATATATTTCAAAGAAATTCATACAAAATTATGTTGGGAAATTAAATTATAATTTTCAATTTATTTAAATCCATACTATTAAATCCATACTCTCTTTTCCTTGACTTTTTAAGACAGAATTCTTTTTTAGCTTTACAATAAAATGCAATTTTTGTAGAGAGAAAAGAATAAAACAGATGTTTATAACTGAAGACAGAAGAAGAAATTACATTTCAAAAAATTTAAGGAACAGATTTACTGTACGGTCACCCTTGGCGCGATTTTTTTCTTTGGCGATAAACTTTTTAATATGGCAACCCCCCATCCGACCCAACAAGAAATTGCTGTCTGACAAGTAATTACAGTAATCCTATTGGTCAACAGAATTTAGCCTGGTCAAGAGAGTTTAACCGCTATCACTTAATTTTCGTTCGACCACGTTGCATGTGTGCTTTTTTTTTAATCTTCAGCTCCCGCATTCTTTTCGTGAAATTTTTGTGATGGCTGCATAGGGAATGTCCGAGGTAAGTGTGAGAATGTTTTGTGAGAATGATGTAATGTGGTATGATGAGAATGTTAATTTAAGATATTTGTATGGATTAGATAAAGGGAAGGAAACGTTTGAATTTTGTATGAAAGCGGGTTTGATTGCGAATAGATATGTGTTGTAAGTGTGGTGGTAAGGAGATGAAATTGGTTGAAAGGCACGATATAAGTGTTTGGTTTTGAGTGGAGGTGTAAATAAATCTAAGTGAAAGGACAAATGCATGACGTCAAAAGGAGTGCGAGAAAGGTTTTTTTTTTAAATTGAGTCGAATGAGATTTTAAGGTCAAGTTTATTTGTGGTGAGTCAGTAAGGTTGATTTTAATATGAAAGAGAGTAATGTAAATCATTTTCAGCGATTTGGCTGCCATTTTATTTGCGCAGGCAACATTTTCACTACACTGCTTCCTTTAAATCTCGTTCATACAAGAAGTCGCCATTTTGGCGAGATTTTGAAAAAGTCGCCATGGGTGGCCGTACAGTAAATTTTTACCCAATTTAAATTCCCTATAAACACTGCATTCAACTTCAAACAAAGAATAAAACTATATCTCTCATTAGGGCATTACCAAAACAATTTTATACACAAAAAGTTTTGGAACTGACTTTTCCAAAAAGTATCAATCTCAAGAAAGAAAAAGCATTGCTTTCCATTATTTTAATTTAAAAAATGCAACTCTTGTACACACAACACATGTGTATTAAATCCATTGTTAAAACGAAATTCTAAATACATGCAAACTTGTAATAAATACAATAAAGAATAAAACCCCTAATCATATATAAATTAAAACTAGACTTTCAATACTGAAAGAATTTGAAAACCTTAGAAGAAAAATTGCAATTCATGGGGAAAGGTGCCATAAAGAAAGAAAATCCAAAAAATGCATTAAAAATAAAAAATTTATTTATTAGTCTAACAGAAATTTTAGATTTTTATGAAAGGAAAAGTAAATACTTTATTTCAAAGTATTTACATATCTTTTAAACTGTTACCACATATAATCAATCATTCACTTTGAAAAGATGCTACATTAGTACCTTTAACATGTTAATTACCCAACACACTAAACAAAATACAAAACATAAACAATACAAAAAAATTTTCTTCCCTATCTAAAATTTCTAAGAACAGAAAAAAAATTCCAAATATATTCATTTTAAGGAAGATTAATCTATGCTTAGCTTCCTGAATTCAATTTCATTCCAATAAAAAATTTTAAAAGTTAACAAAATACTACATTTACTTCTATTTGACGAATTATCTTCTGCTCCAATTCTGATATGTTACCCGATTCTTCAGAGGCAGATGTAACTTCTGTTCCCATTTTCAAAAACTCTTACACACAAAGAAACTTATCTGGAAAATACAGAACACAGTATATATGCATAAAATATAGAGTAAAAAATGTCAAGTTATTTCTTAGCTAAACAAAGAATTTGAGAATTTTATGTTATTGAAACATTTCGTAAGAGATGATTTATAGTTTCAGATAATTTAATACCTTCCTTTCAACTGCAAGATATACTTAATTCAATTTTTACTTAACAGATATGTTTCCAAACAATATATGCAAGAAACTCGTATTAAAAAACATTGCACCATGCAAAAATAGAAAATTCATTCCAGTAATCAGAAATCAGTAAAAATAATACTACAATCAACATAAGTTCAATATAGACTTTCTATAAAGATAGAGATAATTCTAATCGCCAGAAATATTCTTTAGTGTAGAAAATTGGCAAAGGTATAAGCATAAAAACCACCTATTCTACACTTTAACCAATTCCACACTGAGATTATAAATTTCAGACAATTCTCATAAACAGAAATCGCATTGAATTTTTTGTCTCTAATATATGTTGAGTTATAAAAATAAAAGTAAAGCAAAATGTTTCTCTTAGAATTCAGGTGGAATTTGTTTAATTTTTAAAACAATCATGTAGGAAGACAATTAAATTTTTAAACTAATTCATGTTGAAAAAAAATCAAAAAAAATTCATGTTAAAACAGAATTGGAAGATGTATGAAATTTTAGCAAGCATCAATTTTCAAATTTAAAAATTACATACAAAATGTTAAACCTTTTTTAATTTTTCAAAATAACGACCATCTAAAAAACCCTTTTAAAATATTTCAAATGAAACAAATAACACTCTCCAACACGAATAAAATAAAATTATTTCTTTTTAAAACAATGATAGAATTTTTTTTAAAAGGAGCAAGTAAAAGCTTTTCAGACGATATTCAATAATTTATCAGTTCACAGAAGCAAGTTTAACTTTATGTTCTTTACTTTTCTTATTTTTTGAAAGTTTGCTTGATCTATTTGTTTCTATTGCAAGCATCCAATTGAATAACTAATATAATTTTAAATAATGACGCGAGAGTATAATTTATAACATGAGCTAAGCAAAATATTTGGAAAATAATTTTGGAATGAATATTTTTTTTATTTGCCGGTTTACAATAAAATGATGCTTCCCACGTGGATTTTTGCTGTTTGAATAAATAAGATTAATTATACTAAGAATAAATTTCTAAGTCAAGAAAATTACATCAAGGACATTTAAAATGATAACTTACATTTTTGTTATGAAAAAACTTCTAAATTATATTAAAGACGAATTTCTATGAATTCCTGCGATGCCAGGAGAACGTGTTTAACAGCGTTACTGAATGCTGTTGCCAGAGAGTTTTGTAGCGAAATGGACGAAATTCACACCAGACAGACGCCAAGCGGGGAATCACGTGACAACTCTGCCACCATTTATTCCTTTTTATTCCTTACATTTCCTTTATTGGTGGTAGATCGAGCCAATCGGCGTCGTTATTCGATTCGATGTTATAATACTTTAAAGTCTGATAGATAAAAGGAACAAACAAGGCCGGACGTGTAATGCGCAATTTCGTTGGCAGCACCTATTCCTACTTTTTACAGCCTTGGAATTCAAATTCCTCTGTTTTGGGGTTGCTATATTTGGCTCTCTATGAATTATTGGCTACTTTCAACATAATTAGAAAAAAAATCCAATGTATTGTATTTTTTTGATATGCTGTGTTGAGTGTGTGTTTCAGTATGTGTGCATCTATTATAAATATTGTGCGTTTATTGTTTATAACTTTACTACTGAACAATTTCATTGTTTTTTCAATTTTTGTTTGAATTTTAAGATATAAATATGTTTTCATTGTTTATTTGTTGTATACAAGTTCATTAGAAATATGGTATGTTTATAAAATAAGAATTAAGATTAAATTTTTAAAAATTTTAAGTGAAACTGGAAAAACAAATGTAGAACTGTAACTATATTGTAGACTTAAAATAGAAGAGTAAAATATTTTAGTTTATTGATATATTTTTGATTATTTGTAATTTTTAGTAAATTTTTATTAATCCTTATAACATTTGAATCAGGTTTAGCAAATTTTTTCTAAACAGACACTTGAGGATTATTGTTACAAAATACTTTTAACTTTTGTAGCTGAAATTAAATCATATTTTCATTTAGAGCAATATTCTTATATATATATATAGTATAATAAAATGAAAAAAAATAATAAGACAAAATTATACTACCCACAGAGCTAAATGATAGAAAACAGATTCTAAGAAACATAACTAGAAAAAATATTGATATATATATATAATATAGTAATTATATATATATATTATTCATAAAGAAAGAAAATTGTGTTTTATATTTATCTATATCATATTGACTGTTATAAAATGGTAGGAATTAGATCCATTGCCTTTTAAATACTGTTTAGAATTAAAATTATTTTCAGCTTATGCTAAACAAAAACTGACTTGAATTTCATATAATTTTTCAGTTAAAAAACAGTCCAAAATTATGTTTATATTGTGATTTAGCTAATATATAAAGGGTATAATTTATATTTTTCAGGTCTTTTCTTACTTTGCTGAAAATTCATTATAACCATTGTTCACAATAAGATTCATATTTCAGCTATGCTTAAAACGTGATTAAACGTAAAATTCTGTAGTATAAAACTGAAAAATTTTTAAAAATTATTAAAAAGCATAGTATTATAATCATTTCAATTATCAATAGTATTGATGTACTTTTTTTAAAAAAAAATTTTTGAAGTAAATTTCATGAAACAGTATTATTATTTATTATTTTTTTTTAGCTATATTGAGTAGAGATCATTTTAAAATAAGTTTTCAGTACTTCAAAATTAATTATTAATGGCAGGAAAATAATGCTAAATTTTCAAAATACCTTAATGTATATTTTGCTTGGAACACATATTCCAGTAAAAACAAAGTTTTGATATAGGTTTTGAAGAAAAAAAAATTTTCTTACAGAATTCTTTTTTTAAAAAAATAAGATTTCTAATAATAGGAATATATTATTATAACATGACAGTGGCTGTTTTCTTTCATTGAATTATAATTTCTTGAAATAATAATTTGAAATTGATGTATTGAGATATACAAATTAAATATTTGTTTTAAAAAATGAGATTGATTTTTCCTGAAAATTTTACTTTAATGAAGAAAAATGTATAAGTTTTTCTTCCTCCTTTTTTTTTTTTTAAATTTAGGGGTTGTTAAAAAGAAAGATTAATACATTTTTTCTTTCTTGTGTTTAATTCCTTTAATAATTTCCTTTGAACTTGATTGTACATTATCCCAAATTTCCCGTTACTGTTCCAAATGTTCAGTGCTTGCTTCAATTTTTCACTACTCGGTTTTAGTCCTACATTTATAGCATATATTTTTTTAATTATCAATGCTACACTGTCCAGAAATGCCTTCACTTAGTCCAATAAGATGTGCCAATTTCAGAGGTAGATGAAAATATAACTGCATATTTTAATAAGAACCTGAAGCTATAATTGTTTTAAAGCTGTCAGTTCCCCATTTTTTCTTCCTGGCACTAAGGCTGCAACTTAGCTAGTATTTAGCACCATGAACAATTCAGCAGCTTTTGTAACCAAACTGCCCGGACTTAAATAAGATCATATCATAATAGAAAAGATGCTCTGAAAAATATTCATACTTTTTATATATGAAGGTACTTCAAAATAATTTAGAAGGGTTGCAGATTTATTATTTTTTTAAAAAATGAAATACTGAATTTTAATTTGTTTTTTATATAAGTATTAAAAACATATCATTATTAAAAAATAAAACAAAA
>BMAO01006799.1:0-17561 GCA_019973975.1 Trichonephila clavata
TTCAGTGGTCCCTTCAACTTCGAATTATCAAGAGTCGATAAACATCAAAAATAAAAAAAAATGAAGAAAATGACTCGACACACTATTAACCAAGAAGATTTAACCTTACTTTTTTAAAAATTTTTTATACCAAACATTGAGAATCCGTTATCAAATCATTGGACTTATCCCTCCATTATAAACATTTGTTTGTTGATTAGTTACTTATATATTAATTAAATTTTAATTTAATTACCATGTGTTTCTTAAGTTTCAATCACTATACTGCTTTACAGTTAAAAATTTAAGACTTTTAAAGTAAGTAGCTGTATATCAGCTGTCAAAAAGACATCTAAATTGATAAATTTGCAAAAATTCAACATAAAGTTAGCAGGGGTCTACCGAAAACTGAAAAAAAACATGGCCAGGGGTCTATGAGTCAAAAAGTTTGAGAACCTTCGATCTAAGTCAGAGTTTCTCAAAATTAGCGTTGCGCCACCCTAGGGTGGTGCAAGCATATAGAAAATTCGAAAATAAAACATTTAAAAAAATTATTAATTTACTGAAGAATTGAAAAACAAAATACATTCTGAGATAATAAAGTACACATTTACAATGATATAATATACTTATAAATATATCAGTACTGCACAATATGTATATGATAATTAATTTAACAATACTAAGTTAAGAACAAGTTTAATATACACCACTGACCCCATATGCTTATACAAAAATATATGCAAAAATTTGCGCTGATTTTGATAATTTATACAGTTTATACTTAAAGTAGTATTGTACCTTTAGCGTCAAAGTACGCTATTATTGAATTCAATGCATTGTTATTGTATTGAGGGGAGTGCCATGAAAATAATGATTGAAATTTGGGTCACAAAAACATTGAAAGTTTGGGAAACACTCATGTAAGCTAATATCCCAACAAAACTAACCTACAGTAATGAAAAAGAAAAATTATCTGTAAGAAATCAAATCGAGAGATTAAATATGCTTAAAGGTACATCAAAATCTTTTTTAAACCAAAAGAAACTCATGTAGGCAGAAACATCAAAAAGACTCACAAAGCCCGCATGAAAATATTTTAAAAGAGCTTCCATGCTTTCAAAAGAGTTTTTTTAATGAATTAAAGGATATAAACCCTGTAGAGGAAAAAAGGGGTTCTCCCAAGCAGTCATTAAATAATGTTTTTCTGAGAAAAAGACGACATTTTTTTATGGACATATTAAAATAAATGGGTTTTTCCTTTTAGGGTCAGTTAGCTTAATTGGTGTAAGTGGTCAAGCTACTTCAAACGCTTTTTGATTTACTAATAATCAAATTTACTATGAAAATAACTATTTTACAAACCTATATCTGTGATCATAACATGGAGTGAAGTTAGGAAGAAAAAACACGAATTGTTAGATAAGGAAGAGAAATATAGAGAATAATTCCTAGGGTTTTATGAGGAGTTTCAGAATGCTTATACAAAAGTCAGAAAACCTTTTAAGAGAGAAGAAAGAAAATTTTCAGAAGCCTCAACATTAGAAATTTCGTACTTTCATGAAGATGATAACGCCCCAAGGGAAAAATAAATGTCTGAATGCTAGTTTCTTAATATAATTTACTTTGTTTGGGAGTTCCAATAAAACATCATACATCATTCGCTTTGATGGAATTTATAATTCTGAATTGTGATCATATAATGTACAAATGAATCTTATCCCGGGAGCGGGCGTGTGGGGCACAGAGTCATCCCAGGCTCACCAAATCTTTAATTCTGGGAAAACTGTTTTGTTTATTACCAATCACCTTGTCAGTATCTTCTTATATGATAGTCTGCATGGGAACTAAAATGTATTTGTCACATATTTCCCTCTTTTTTGAGAGTGATAAATGATTTTTATAACCTTAATGTGCATGGGGTAACTGAGTTCCCCACGTGACCACTTTTGCTCCAAAATTTTTTCCTCTTACCCCTGAGAACGACTTAGAGCTTCTCTGAGCACTTCCTGCGTTGTACGACACGTAGCTTCTGGAAGACGACGTCAACTACTCTAGGGCTCAGGCAAGAAGGAGAGCAGTTGTTGAAGACAAAGGGGAATAGGAGAAGATCCTGAAGGAAAATGAGAACCAAGGAGAAAAGGCTTATCTAGGTCTATAAGTAAGAGTAGGAGGGTTGGTACGCTGTTTGAAACCCTTTGGGTGAGCTCTATTCTCTCGAGTAAGTAAGTAAGTCTCATTATGGTTTATGAATGGAAATGAACCTATAACAAAGAAAATGAACCTCTGTGATCTCTAGTGGATGAAGAAAAAACTGATCAAACAAGGAAAAACCTGACAAAAAAATGAATATTAATCCTGATAGCGAAAGTAATTTTGAGAATAGTGATGAACATATGAAATGTTTTGGTTGAAAGAAAAATTTTGAAATACTACCTAGAAAACTCCATCAAGAAAGATATGAAACCACAACTGTACTACAAACACACACAAACAACGCCCCGTCAAAAAGACATAAGCAAGAAAAATTTCAGCATGCTGTTTGTCGATCATCAAAGGACAATAAAACTGCAATAACTTGAGCAACATATGACAGTTTTTTCTGACAAATATCATTCCTATAGTGTTAGCGATGTCCTTTTTTAAAGTCCCGCACTTTTGAAATATTTTAGCTCGGTTTTATTGGATTTTTTTTCTCAAATTATCAAAGAGAAATTAAAAAGTGCTTAAACATAGGTAAGTATACTTTCTCTTAGTAAATTTTTTCTAGTAATTATTCGCTTAGTAATTTAGAATTACAAATTTTATCGTGTACAATAAAAATAAATTATAAGAAAAGGATTGGGGTCACTCTGTCACTCCTCACGGCCATTAACGTTTGTATACAGTGCGCTCCAACTCCTCGGTTAAAATGAAGCTTTTTTTAAATATCAGATCAGATGATTTTGTATGCAATTACATTTAAAAAAGCCATGATCCTGAAAATTGGGATTTAAGAATAAATAAATTCTTTTTTTAAAATTCAGCCGTTTTCATTAAGAAAAGTTACAAAGAAGGGAGTAAAAACAAACCTGAAACAAATTTAACTATCTGTCTTAAAAAAAAAGTTATTGGCCTATCTCAGCTTAGTCGAAGTTTAAAAAGTTTATTGCAGCAATTTCTGATAATTAAGGTACCAGACTACTTGCGACGACTTTTTTTATTTTTAAAAAAAAATGGAGGTATGAGGATTTTTTGTGGTTTTTAGATTTGTTTATTTTATTTTAAGAAAAATATGCTAAAAGTAAGAAGAGAAAAGAAAATTACTATTACTAAAATGGGAAACATTGGGTAAAAATTTACACAAAATAACATAAACGCGGTCCATTCTGTACCAAAAGTTTATGAACAAAGTTTCTATTTTTCAATTCTAATGCGTTAGTATGTTGTTCATTTTTGAAATGACCTTCAAGATAATAGATATTTTAATTTTCACAAAAACTAGAGCATTTTATCTTAGTTATTATATGAAATTGCTTAAAAACAGTATTATATCAACTAAAGAACTCTAAACTTTGAAATAAAGCAATGATTGATAAATCTTAAGGATTAAAACACTTCTACTATTATGCAGAACATAGACAAAAAAGTTCAGTTAATTATTTTTCCAAACTTTTGTAGGAATCGCTGTCCCCCTTTGAGCATTTTCAGAAACACACATTTGAGTAAAACGTGTGTTAAAGTATAACACTTAAAGTAATGGCACCTGCTTTGACTAAAACAATTGAAGTTTTTGTTCTAGTGAATATAAAATAATAAACTTGGTACTTTTATAAAGCTAATAAGATGGACTATAAAACATAACCAGAAAAAAGTCTGTCATTTTCTATCAAAATTCACAATTTTAGGGTAGTCGGAAGACGCTTCAAAAAGGCGTGTAGAATGCTTTGCAAATCTACTCATGATAAAGGCATTGCTTTCTTAACAGAAAGATTTTTTTTCAAAAGCAGTTAACACACGGTTATTTCAGTAGCACTCTAACGAGATTAAGAATACTACTTTAGGATCATATGAGGGACCTTAAGATAATTAAAGAAACTCCAAATATTAAAAGGAACCCTTCTCTCAAATGCTAATTTTGTTTTCTAAGAACTATAGAAAGAGAAAAGAGTTTTAAAAAAACTTTGAATCCATTAAGGATGGTTTATGGAAGGACGAATCGCGACAGGGGATAAAAAAGTGTCTTCTGTTGGAAAGAAAACCATGAAACATTTAATTATTTAAGAAATAAAATAAGCACAAACCTTGAAAAAAATGTAATATATCTCATTTTATTCAGAAAGAAGTACTTGGGTAATTATTTAGTGAGGATTTCGGTAGTTATTAAAAGAATAAAAAGAAAATAAATTTTATAGTATAATATATTATAGAAACTATATTTAAAAAAAAGAATTGCTTACTATATTGTCCGTTCGTGGGTGTATAATGCAAAATAGTATCCCTCTCTTTAATAAGTAGAATTTTACTTCAAAACATTTATTTTAAGATAGGATTTTTAATTTTTTTTTTTTTACTGATGAAGATCTTTTAAAATCAAAAATTATATAAATTATTTTTATAATATTTTATAATGCTGTAGATTAATTTCAAGCTTAATGTAATATATTTAGCTTGACAGAACACAAACTGTATAAGTATAAACTTAACTCAGTGGCGCAACAATCCATGAAGGTCAAGGCCTACTGTGCCTATTTCGTTTCATTCAATTCATTTGAATTCAGGTTATCAGACTGAAGCGAAACCCCAGAGTGTACTTCACGAGCAAGCTTGGTACCCCCATTTACTAACCCTATTAAAGGGATGAAAGGCTGAGTCGACCTTGCCCAGCCCGGGATTTGAACCCAGGACCGAGATACACTACCACTCAGCCGCTGGGGTTCACAGAAATTGTAAACAAACTAATTATAATTAAAATTTAGAAAAAAATCTTGAATCTCTTTAAAATTTAAGTTCATTCAAAGGTCACTGTCATAGACCGAGTCAAGGTCATGGACTCATGGCTGGAAGTTCCACTGTGTAAAGGGGGTAGAATCACTTTAAATCTATAGAGAATAAAACGTTTTCCCGTTGATGTGGTGAAGTTAGAAAAATACTTGCCAGGTCAAGTGTCGTCCTCATTACTTGACCATAATTCAAAATTACCAGTAACATCGTGCAGCATTTATTGCGACGATAATGTGACTCTTTCTTAATGCGCCAGAATAAATTAGACTCCTTACTCTTAGTGTTGTTGTTGTCGTGTCTTTCCCGAAGGGATAGATTGAAAGTTGCCAGAGCCTGAGGCAGGTAGGACCTACACGATAGATGGCGACACCACATACCTCCATCTCCATAATTTAGACATGAAACTGGAGGGGAAGGATGACCTTCAGGATAAGTTATACTTTAATTTTTACAAAAACTAGAGCACTTTTTATTAATTATTATATGAAAATGCTTAAAAAAAACAGTGATTATATTCACATAAGGGAATATAAATTTTTGTAATAAAAGAGTGATTGTTAAATCTGAAGGTTAAAACACTTCTACTATTATACAGAACTTGCAGGGGAAAAAATTCAGTTCATTATCTTTTTGAGCAATCGCTGGCTCCTTTTGAGTATTTAAAAAAACCACACATTTCGAGAAAAAGGCGTTTTAAAGTACAACATCTTGCTTAAAGTAATAGCATCTGCTTTTACTGAAACATTTGTAGTTTTTGTTCAAGTGAACGGAAAATGATAAACTTAGTATTTTTATAAAGCTAATAAGATGGCGTACAAAATAAAATCATAAAAAAAAAATTGTCAATTTTTGGTGAAATTCACATTTTTAGGTAGTCGGTTACCTTAAAATATATATAGCTAAAACTTCTGTATAGAGCCTGAAGAAGGATGTTTGAAATATGTAATTCAGAAGTGTACTCATATTTAAATATGTTAAAGCAGAGAAATTTCAACAAGAGACATCGTCTATTTCTTCAACTGATAGTATCTCTAAAAATAATGTGAATGCTTTAAAATTTCCTCTTCAAGCTCTGATAGGATAACTTAGCCTCGAATAAATACGTAAAGGAAAAATATTAATATAGAAACATTTTACGTAAAGAGAAAATGTTTTGAAAACATGTCATTTTTTCTTCAATCTATGCCCAAAAATTAAATTTAAATAAATTTTTATTATAATGATATTTTTAAAACATTTTGAATGTGTATTATCATTTAAATGATTCTAACTAAAAATAAAATATTAATTTAACGGTTCTGAAAAATTATGCTACCGAACGGGTTCGGATACTTTGCTTATTTTTTCAGGTATTAATTGATTTATCTCAATTATTAATTTAACAACACGTTCTAAAAGCATTTATCTTGTTGACAGTCAAAAATTTCATTATTTGGATTTGAAAAAAAAAATATTTTACCTAAACTCAGAAATCCCATTAACATTTAATCAATTAGGATTAATGTATACACAAGTACCGTAAAAAATGCGGCGAATAAATCGCACTTTGAAGACAAAAAAAATATGATCGAAATTTAAGGGGGCGTGTTAAAAGAGAAAGATGAGCATAAAAAATTAGATTTCTACATGTATCTAAATATAATTTATTTAAAATAAATAACATTCCTTATGAACTTAAAAGTTTGTAGTTCTAGAATGATACTATTTTTTAAAAGCTTGGAATAATACCTTAAAAATTTAACTTCGAAACATAAGAGCATTGTAAACGTACATTTCAGATTCTTTTATAAAAAAGGAGTGTCCGTTATACGGCGAGAAGAGAGAATATACCTTAAAATTAATAAATGCAGCTTTAAAGTACAGATTCATGCGCATTATACGGTGGTTTAACGGTAAATAAAGATCACTAGAGTCTAAGACTTCAAGCAATTGTTCCTGACATTTTAAGAAGAGAAAAACTGTTTTCCAAAATCAATTCAAAGCATTGTTTTTTTAAGCAATTCGAAACGAAAATGCTAGCAATTTATTTGCATTAAGTCTACCCCTAAATGAACATCACTTATTCCTAATGCCCCGCTGTGCTATTTTTACCCAAAGAAATCATCTAATCAAATAAATGCCTAACATTCTAGAAAGACAATAAAAAAAAGAAGAGTTAGTATTTCCAAATACGCGGTTCTAGTAATCTTTTGATGGTATGGGTTCTGCTTAAAACAAGCACTACCCCCTGTGGGTATTCTTTTCCATTTAATCCTAATATAATTCAGTTTCGTTGGATTTCAAAGTCTGTTAAATCAATATAAGTTCCTTTTTATCGCTTTTGTTGTACTGCGTGGGTGGTTTTCTTAATCTTGTTTTATAGTAAAGACATCTAAAGTATAATTAGTAATAGTAAAGATTATTTTTCTTTTAAGGTACACTTCTATCCTAAATTTGTTAATTTCGCCAACAATTGACAAATATTTTTATGATATTATTTTATAGGTCATATATTATTTTTATAAAAATACCAAGTTTATTATTTTCCATTCATTAGAACAAAAACTACAAGTGTTTTAGTAAAAGCAGATGCCTTTAGTTAGAGAAAGATGGCATATACTCTTTAAAACCCGTTTTACTCGAAATGTGTGTTTTTTTTATTAATATGTTTAAACGGGGCCAGCGATTGCTAAAAACGTTTTGAAAATAATTAACTGAATTTTTTGTGTATGTTCTGTATAATAGTAGAGTTGTGTATGTTCTATATAATAGTATATGTTCTGTATAATAACTGCTTGATTAAAACACAAAAGTGTTTTAATCATCACATTTATCAATCACTGTTTTATTACAAAATTTTCTGTCCCTTATGTTAAATAATCACTGATATTTTAAGCAATTTTATATAATAACTAAGATAAAGTGTTCTAGTTCTTATAAAAATTAAAATATTTTTTATCCTGAAGGACATTTTAAAAATGAATAACATAGCAACACACCAGAATTGAAAAACTGTTCATAAACTTTTGGTATAGAATGGGCCGCGTTTACGTTATTTTTAAAAATTTTTACCCATCTCTTCCCATTCTAGGAATAATTTTTTTCTCTTCTTAATTTTAGCATATTCTTCTTAAAATGTATTAAACCAATTCTAAAAACAACACTAAATCCCCATATCTCCCTTTTTTTAAAAAAAAAAGTTGTCGCGCAAGAATTCGAATACCTTAAAAAGCATTGCAAAAATTTCTCTAAAACGTTATATACGTATATATTAACTCAGAAAGGTGCACATATATTTATTCAGATATAATCTGTTAAATCTAATCCTAGCATTACTTATAATTATGTACATAAAGATAATTAAGTCTCGAACTAAGTTAAAGAGAAAAAGATGAGTCGAAAAATAAATATTAAGCTTTATTTATTTATTTTTTTTTTAACATTTATAAACCCCGTGCACCACCGAACGTAAACACGGGGGTAAACACACACAGACAGAAGAAAGGATTACAACACAACATCCATGCCTTCTCCGGGATTCGAACCCAGTCCCTGCGGCACCGCAGTCAGCTTCACTGACCACTATACCGGATGGGCGGCTTAAGCCTTTATTGGATGATATTTTTCATACAGCACATGAATACGGTATCAATTTTACAAAGTAATATGAAATCGTGCGATTTGGATATTAAGGAGATTGAACTATGTTTGAAACAGTGAATTTGAAAAAGTGTATAAATCAGTGCTTCTCAAACTTTCATTATTTGCGACCCAATATTCAATCATAATTTTCATCGCGCCCCCTTCCACACACACACACACACACACACACACAATAACAATGTATTAAATTCAATAAGACTAAACTTTGACGCGCTGAAGCTACACAATACAAGTTTAATCTTTTAACTGTCATTGGCGTATATAAATGTCTTACTCAACTAAAGCGTCAATCCCTAGGACGTATATATACGTCTTTCCAATGTGCGATCTTTGCATTGCTATTCATAGAATTATTCTGAAGGCTTTGCAATCCAATAAAAAGACTTGACAGTATTTATGAAGGATTTATTTATTTCAGAGGATTTGGTTATTTATTCCTTTTCTTCCTCCCTCCCCCCCCAATGCATCACATACCCACAACTACATAGAAAACGGGGGCATTTGGGAGCGAATCACGTACCATTTAATCCGCAGTTAAGGGATTTATGTAAACCGTACAAATTATCAAGATAAGTAATAATTTTTGTATATAACTATATAGATGACAAGACTATGGGGTCAATGGTAATTATTACACTTGTTCTGAACTTAGAATTGCTAAATTAATTATAAAATATATTTGTAGAGTGTTTTTGTGAGTGTAAATGTGCATTTATTTCTTATTATGTCAGCGTGAATTTTGTTTGTTTACTTTCAATAAATTAATAACTTTTTTAAATAATCTTTGTTTTCGACTTTCCAATGTACTCTCACCCCCCTCATAGAGATATCGCGCCCCTTTAGAAGGGCACACCCCACAGTTTGAGAAACGCTGGTATAAATGGATAATGTTTTTTGGTGTTTAATGTCAGTTGAACTAAAATATACATATAAAATTGTATTATGGATATTACTACAAGATAAATTATTTAAAATCAATTTTTCGCCAAAAAATGAAGAAAAAAAAAACACATATTTTAAAAATACATTCTCCTTTCTTTTGAAAAAAATTCTTCTATGATAATATTTTGCTTTTTTAGCTAGGACTTCTATTCTGAGGTTAAAAAGAAATTTTTCAAATATATCATTTAGAAACGGGTTTACTCATATTTTATTATATGAGAGAAGAAAAATTGTGACAAAAATTATTGGTTATTATTTCGATTAATCGCAACTTTAAAAATAATGGCAATTTTACAAAAATTCTATTTCAAGGACGGTTTAAAAAAATCTATCATTCTCACTTCAGTTCTTTGCAAAAAAAATTACATTTAAATATTTTTTTCTTGTAATAATCAAAAAAAATATTTTGCGTGCATATTTCAATTCAACTAACACTAAATATCAAAAAGTTAGTCATTCTTATGTGCTTTATTAAAATCACTTTATCAGAATCACATGTAGTCAGTCCGTTATGGATTAGATACGGCTTCAAATTTTACAAACATGCCTAAAAAATTTTAAAACATCTGCAGATTGCAATGAATATCACTTTTCCAAAGATTTACATTTAAATTTATCTTTGAATAATTAAAAACGGTAAATCAAATATCGATCATATTTTGTTGCCCTGACAACCATATCAGTCTAAGAAATCTCATCATGAAATCCCGGAATAACTTTTTGAAAAATAAAACCCCGAATTCTTAAAACTTAATTTCAAGATTCGCTTCATTTCTGAAAAAACGTCCTTCTGATTTTTTGTCCATGTATTTTATTTATATTCGTCTTTTCTTCCAATATTTGAATTACGAGGTAAAAATTTTTAAAGTTTTTATGAAAAAAAATCCAATAAAAATCCATGAGTATTTCGTATCGATATTAAAATTGAGGTGTTTTCAACGATTGGGTGAAGTAGTTTTGCTATGATTATTTGTAAGTAAGGAAAAATGCATAAGCAACTAATTATGTATAATCTGTCAGGTGATATGTAATCACCTGAGTGATTTTACTAAGTATATACGAAGGGAGTTAGAGTTAATTATCTATCTATCTATATATATATATATATATATATATAAATGGATGTTGGAATATATGAAATCACTTCATTCCAACACTGTTCAAACCGATCACTATAAAAATTCGCATGCATATGTATTTTTATATGGAGAAGGTTTTTGTGCTATCCTCTTTGTTGCAGCTCCCTACCAGGTGGCTCTACCGCACAGCAACTTCTGCACCGTTCAATCCATTACCTATTTTCCAATAGAGTCGCCAAAAATGAAGCCAATTTGGCTCTATCACCAACATTTCGCTATTTCGATTGAATCGCTATTATAATGCATTAATTGCGAATTTTATAATTTTAAAATGAAAATAAATACAACAGAAAGTAATATTAACGTGTTTACACATCTGGATATGAATTATTTAACTATTTAAGCGTTCATTACGCAAAATTTGTAACGACGTGTTACTTTTGCCAAGAAGAAATTAGCTTAAGAAATGTTTCCAAAAATTGAAGCACAAAAGAGTTACTGGGAATTATAAATAAAAATAAAAATCCTTTTTATGATCTTTTTGTCCATTAGACTACATTTAACAATATGATTTTTTGTTCAGCTCACATATTCAAAACTCTAATTTTTCTGTTTAATTCGCAATTCACGTAAAATTAACTCATTAAAACTTTTTTATTCTTCAGTCTATATTATTTAATATTTCAATTCATCCGTGTGAATAATGGGTATACCAGCTAGTTATGTAATAAAAATTATTGCACTTATATAATATACCATCGACCAATTTTAACAAATTGAAATACGTCGTGAAATGCTATTATAGCTTCTGCAAACACGAGAAAACAATTCCCGCACATACTCCTTCGTTTGCGCACGTGAGTAAACATTAACGTCTCACTGTTCAGCTACACAAGGACTTTTGGCGACGGACCTCGTCATTTTGAACCATGGTCAAGTTACGAGGGTGACACCTGAGCTGGCACCCTCTCTCCTAACTAACACACCATATCAACAGGAGGACGTTTGAACACTTGACAGATGTAACGTGCATCGGTACCCCAGACGGCGGTCTTCAGCGGCACTGGTCTCGAACTCATGACACACCGAACTCCTTCCATTGTTACACTTCGGCTAATAGTTTGACTAAGCCATATCACCCACGCATATTTGGAACAAAGTTTAGGACAATTTTTCAAGAAGCTGTAAGGATGAAACGTTTCCAAAAGAAAAAACGATACTCTCTGATGCGAGCCGCACCCTATCTTCACATCGAAAATTGCTTGCCTTTTTTCTGCTTCGGGAAACGAACATTTAATATTATCTCTTTTATTCCACTCGCGCTTTTGTTGATGGTCGTAAACAGATATGGAGCACCATTCTGTTAAAATATTACATGCCATTAAAATATTATACCCTATTTCTGATGCGTTTTACGAAGTTGAAGCTGCAATTTTTATACTGCCATCTTGTTTATAACTTAGGGAGACGAAGAACCCATTGGCTGGAATTTTAAGCAATTTTTATTTGGAGCAATTTTTTCAGCACACTGGGAAAAAGTCTTTCGGGCCGTTGCTATGGTAACTTGGTAGAAATAGTTCGGAATAAACGCTTTCAAGGAAAAATTGCTCCAAATAAGTACACGTGTGATAGTGCCTTAAGACTAAAATTAAGTAAAGTATTTTATAAGTATTGAAATAAATAAAATATATAATAACATGCACATTATACATGAAACCAAAATATAGTAACTGCATGTAAACTGCACTATCATTGGAATGCAGATTACACTATATACGTCCGCATTTGAGCGAATCTTAATAGTGCCGTACATATCCGTGATTTTTCTTGTTTTGCCTCTTTGCTGAACTAAATAATCTACCGGGGACTTTCGTGTGACATCGAAATACTCCACTGCGTTCTAAAATGGATTTCAATTTCAGACTGGTTTGGTTCAAACGTCCTTCCGTTAGTGTGTTGTGGAAGTTAGGAAAGGAGTACTACCTAGTGTCGTCCTCTTCTCTTGATCATGGCTCAAAATTACGAAGTCCGTCATTGATAGCCCTCGTACGACTTTATATTGCGACGCTAATGTAACATCTCTCTCTCTCTCTCTCACTCACTTTGAATTGCTTAAAAACAAAATAAGAGAAAAATAAACTAAATTTTTTATAAATTGTTAAAATTTTTGAGTATAACTGGAAACGATTCAGCTTGAAAAAAATGTTTTCCAGCATATACGAATAAGATTGTTGTGCTTAAACATGCAACGGAACGGATTTTCATTATTGGTTACATATCACAACATTTGGCGTAAATTTTTGATTCGAAGAAATTGGCGATGTATAATACTTAAGTACCAAATTTTGTTTTTCTTCACACATTTATATTTTGATACCTTTAGCAATCTATCCCATAAGAGTGAAGTCCTAATTGATATGTTTATAAAATACTTCATTTATTTGCCCTTATTACTGCAACTAATGATGAATTGTGTACAACTTCACGTTTTATTCCAATCTTAATTTTTTGCAAAAATTTATTCTTATGGAACAAAAATTGTTATTTTTTTATTTAAAAAAAAATCTTATACTTTCATTTATTCTATTTTTAAAACAATTTTGGCTAAAGTGTAGATTAGGGGGGGGGGCTTGGATTTAGCGATTTTTATCTAATGTCATAGGTAGTGATGCGACGTTATATTTTATTTATTAACCCAGATTCCTTTATTTCGCATCATTCTTAATTTAAGTTAATTCCTAGATGAATCTCTTCAGCATTTTATTACATTAAGATTACATTAAATGATAAAATGAAAATACGTTTGTTAACTTAAGGAACTCAACGCGTAGTAATACCATTAACTTACTTTATGAGTCTAACGACCCCGAGAGTGTCTTGACGCACCCTATTTTAAGGATTTTGTTGACATCCAGTCAACAGGGAAAAGGGTAAAAATCACGAAATACATGGGGTCGTATACTGTGCTGCTGGAGCCCCGTATCAATAGCTTGACTATCGAATCCGGACACCCAAAACACCTATCGCTAAGTGAAGTACTTTGGTGCACGATTTCGGTCGCCAAAGGAAATTTACATCGCCAACCTCCCCCCCCCCCTCAATCAACCCTTTAATTGCAATTTTCTTAGTAATAGGAATACAAATCCTTTAACAGTACTACAGTGTTTCTCAAGCATTCTATACTTGCGACCCAATTTTCAATCATAATTTTTAACGCCCCCTATACTCCTACATACAATAACAATACATTAAATTCAATAATAATATACTTCGAAGCTAAAGCTGCAATACGACTCAAATTATAGACCATACAATTTATCAAGATAAGTACTAAATTTTATATATAATTTTATATCATGCCCACAAAGTCACTAGTAATTAATTAACCTTTTCTTAACTTGGTACTGTTAAATTAATTATGAAACGCATTGTGCAGTATTCATACATTTATAACTGTAAATGTGTATTTAATTGTTTTTATTATGCCAGAATGTATTTTTTTTTTGTTTCCTTTTAGTAAATTAATAATTTTTTAAATAATCCTTTGTTTTCAACTTTTCGATATACTCGAGTCCCTCATGTAGGGTTATCACGCCTCTCTTGGGTGGGGGGGGGACGCCCCATAGTTTGAGAAATGCTGGAGCACTACATATGCATTCGTACAAAATCTAACTCGAAAACAATTATAAATGCTGTTCTTACCCAACATTCAACTCTTGGACGTCACTTAGTAACTTTTACTGCATGATTTGAGCAACATTTAATTCTTTGACGTTTGGTCAGTCCTTATTACAAAATATGCAATCAAATGTTTTAGTAATGATTTAGATCAGGAGTCGGCAACCTATCGAGCGAGTGCTAAGCTTGGCACGTGGTACAGTTTTAAGTGGCCCTCCGCACCTCTCCACAAATTTGTCAGTTTTAGAGTAATGTTGATAATACTGAAATTGAACTTATTGAAGTAATATTTTCAGGATTATGGAAAAGAAAATATAAAGGATTAGTAAACAAATTTGGAAGATAATTCTAATGATGAATCGACAACTATTTTACAGTGTCCAATGTCATTTCTGGAGAGATTTGATTATTTGAAGAGAAAATTACACATGCTCTGCTTTCCGCTTTTGGTTCTATACATCTACGTGAACAATTTTTTTACATATGAAAAGTATTTTGAGTCTGCAAAGAAGTTATTTAAGGTGGTCCGCGGCACATGAATTTTCGAAAATTTATCGATTTTCACTTTTTTATATTTTTTAAGAATTGAGATATTTTTGTTTAAAATGATATATGATATGAGGAAATACGATAATTAGAAGTATTTTATTTATTTTTTAAATGAAGTTACTGCTTGAGGCGCCTCAAATGAGCTCTGCTAAGAGCACCTGTGTTTTTTCCTTTGCATAAGTTTCTGATGAGCGCAAATCCATATGCTGTTCAAGTGGAAAAATTAGAGTGTATTCGGAATATCCAAAAGGGTACGAGTACAGATATTTTGTTCAAATGAGTCAGTTAATTACACCATATGATCAGTGATTCCAAAATCTACATTTGTGGAATTAAAACGTTAGATTTGGGTAAATATGGCTATTGCGCAGTTCAATATGAGTCATGTAGCAAAATTAATGATCTTAAAACATTGAAATATTGTACCAAGTTATGAATGTGTGCCATGCTTCAAAAATTAGATGCACGTAAGATTCGTGTAACAACGCATTTTGAGATCACAAAAAGGCTAAATTGTTAAAATAATGAAAAAAGAAAATTAGAGAGACTTTTGTAGGAGCAGAGGATAAAGAAATGCTTCATATGCTTCTGGAAAGTACTAAAAGAAGTAAAGGCTCAAAAATTACAAATTTTTACTTTAAAACCTGTTTTTCAAATGTAATATTTTTTACTTTACGTATCTTTTTCTCAAAAACTACTTATTATATAATCCTCAAATTTTCAGTGAGAATACTCTTAACATGTTTACACATTTTAACGAAAGGAATTAGATATCTAACAAACTTTTTTAGATAAGGCATTTTTTTAAACAGAATTTTAGGGGGGGGGATTGAAATTTTTTGAAAAATTCATTTTAATTTAATTTTAAACAAAAAAACCCTACGTTACAGTTTTATTGATAGTACACAAAAATTTTTATCTGTGCTGCAAAATTTTATCCATGAGAAATAAGTATTTTCAGAGAAAAAGGTACAATAACTTATATAATTTAATATGGGCTTCTATAGGGCAGGACCCCTTTAATAACTTCTTTGTGGACTGGTCTGAGCATTCAATATCGCACGAAATATAAAGTCACAAATTATACCCTGGCATTCGATATAAAACAGAGAAGTGCAGGGAAAAAAGGTTCACATTAAAATATTTAACTATATTGAAGGAATTCTTATATTTTGTGTGTGTGTTCATTTCTATTTTAATAATTAAGTTTATAAGCTACATAATACAAAATATATGCACAGTTTTAAATTTTTATTTGTTGAAGGAATAGTTATATATTTTATGTATTTTTTTGTTAGTAAATATCTTTAAATAAAGCATAATTATATAAAATAAAACTTTGTATCTATATTTTTGACTCTATCCTTTAACTTTGCATGCATTGCCACGGGAATTGAATTGCTTTAAATAATTCCTACCATGAGCACTCTAAAATTACAATGATAGATTGGTTTGGCATACTACAGTTACAAGGATGCCGACTCCTGATTTAAGCCAAGCTTATATTTGCGATTAAAACACAATAGTCAATGTTTACTACATGACTTACTCAATACAACAAAAGGAAGTTTTAGTAGTGCTAAATTATGATTAAACAAATATTTCACGCATTTCCCAATTGTCAATTACTAGAGCTAAAATAGGCATTAGTCCCCAAACTATCAATATCTTTTAAAGTAGTTTCTCTTCAAAATTCCTTCTCTTCCACACTCCCACTAAATGATTTTTTTTGCATAAAACCATACATACATAAAATAAAATCACATCTTTACTTACTTCGTGTTAGTGTTTCAGTTTGACATGTTCTTGGGGTATACTAAATATACAAACTTCTGCATGCATCTTTGAAAATACGATTATCATTTGTGACGAATCTATCCACGTCCTTTCTTAATCCTCTCGGGAAATTTTTGGTCTAGTAATTCGAGTTTATTCACAACCAAACCTCTGACGAAGAAACCTTGATTATGTAAATTAGGTCGACTGTATATAGTCTAGCTTTTCAAGCATAGGGGGAGAGAGAAAGTGAGGGATAAGATAGATTGCTATTGATCAGGTATTATACCATTTATAGCGTATTTCAAATATTTGATAGGTGAAAGAATTAAGGTGACGATTGGTTATTAAAGTTTAATTAATGTTTCGATAATTGGGATAGTAGATTTGATCATGAAATAATTCGATATTTAAAGTCTTTTCATAATTCGCGCATCTCGTTTTTAATCCACATATTGCTCAGATTAAAACATCTCTTCTCGATTAAATTATTGGAATTGGGTTGGTAATTTGTGTGATCAATAAATAGATTGATTTTTGATATGGCAAGTCTTCCTTTCCTTCCTCCCACAGTTCTAGGCGGGAATTATATAGAACATATCATTTATTACACATTTAACAAATTAGTCTACATATTTCGATTTCAATGTTGCCACAAAAGAGTTCAACTAATTCCAGTAGAAATTAACACTCTTTAAATATCAACAATGTACTCGTACATGGAATTTTCTAATATTAATGCTAAAGGTAAATTTTATAGTATAACACAATGCTATAGATAGTGCTAATGGAATTTATACAGTATGCATTGTATCCCATTCTGTATAAGTGAAAGCACCATAGCGTTGTTATTATCAACGGTATATAATTATATCCATCAACAGGCAGTGATGAATTATTCTATATAATAGACAATCCCTTTATTGATTAAAT
>BMAO01006800.1:0-22923 GCA_019973975.1 Trichonephila clavata
ACTGACTCACGATATCTCTGGAACTATTCAACCTACAGACTTGAAATTTGTAGACATGTTCTTTCATAGAGTAGACATCAGCTAAGAACGGATTTTCCGAAATTCGAAACGCAAGGGCGTTAGGGGGTTAAGGGGCGTTAAAATAATTTTTCCATGTTTAAACTACTTGATGTACAATCTTGAAATTGGGTAAGCAGATTCCTTTCAGAGAGTAGAATCCGCTACAAAATAGTTTGGTGAAAATCGACCCCAAGTGCGTTGCAGGGCTTAGGGGCGTTATAGATAATTATTTCCATTTTTAAACTATTTGACGCACTGTCTTTAATTTGATAAATAGATTTTTTAATAGAGTCAGCTTATAAGAAGTTTTGTGAAAACAGACTCTAAGTGGCGTTGCGGGGATTAAGTGGCGTAATAGATAAATATATCCGTTTTTAAACTACTTCACCTACCTGCTTGAAAATTGGTAGGTAAGTTTCTTTCCTGGAGTAAATATCCGCTACAAAATGGGTTTTGGGGAAAATTGACCCCAAGGGGTGTTGCGGGGCGGGGTTAAGGGGCGTTAAAAATTCCGATTTTTAAGTTATTAGACGTACAGTCTTGAAACTTAGTAAGCAGATTCCTCTCATAGGTAGAGGATACGCTACAAAATGGTTTCGTGAAAATTGCCCCCCAATGGCGTTGCGGGACTTAAGGGGCGTTACAGATAATTATTTCCATTTTTAAACTATTAGACGCACAGTCTTTATATTTGATAAATAGATTTATTTAATAGAGTCAGCTATAAGAAGGTTTGTGAAAACAGACTTCTAAGTGGCGTTGCGGGGTATAATGGCGTAATAGATAAATATTTTCGTTTTTAAACTACTTGACCTAGCTGCTTGAAAATTGGTAGAAATGTTTCTTTCATGGAGTAAATATCCGCTACAAAACGGGTTTGGAGAAAATTGACCCCAAGGGTGGTGCAGGGGTTAAGGGCAGATATAAATAATTATTTCTATTTTTAAACCATTAGACTCACAGTCTTGAAATTTGGTAAGCAGATTCCTCTCATAGGATAGAAATACACTACAAAATATGTTTTGTGAAAATCGACCCCTAGGTGGCGTTGCGGGGGTTCAAGGGGCGTTATTGATAATTTTTTTGCATTTTTAATTAATTGGACGCACAGTCTTCAAATTTTGCTAAGCAGATCCTTTCATAGAGTGCAATTCCCCTACAAAATGGTTTTGTGAAAACAGACCCAGAAGTTGGCGTTCGGGCTCAAGTGCGTTATAGCAATTATCCCATTTTAAACTGTTAGACGTACAGTCTTGAAATTGATAAGCAGATTCCTTTCGTAAAGTAGAGAACCGCTACAAAATGGGTTTCGCGAATATCAACTACCAAGTTTAATTTCGGGAGTTTAAGAGGCGTAATCGATAAATATTTCCATTTTTAAACTATTTGATCATCCTGCTTGAAAATTGGTAGGCATGTTCCTTTCATGGAATAGAGTTCCTCTAACAAAGAGTGAAACGAAAATTGACCCCTAAGGATGTTTGCGAGGGTCAAGAGGAGTTACAGAAAAAAATTATGTTTTTAATTGTTAGACCCATATACTTGAAATTTGTTAAGCATGTTTCTTTTGTTGAATAGAGATCCACTAAGAATGTATTTTAAGCAAATCAAGTTCTTAGGGGGTGCAGGGGTTACTGGGACGTATTGACAAAAAAAATTACTTTTTTCGAGCTACAAGGACTATAATAATGAAATTTGGTTGCATTTTTCTTTTGTTGAATTGAAATCCTCTAAGAGCGGTTATTTTGGAAAACGGCTCTCAACGGGATTACGGGGATATTGATAGTAAACTTCTTTTTTTCTGTTAGATTAGACTTGAAATTTGGCTTGCATGTTCAATTTACGAGTAGAGATCCACCGAAAATGGTTTTGCGGGAATCCACTTGGTTTTTGGGTACGAAAGAGCAAATATCATTCTATACTTCAATTTTAGAGATTTTTAGAAAAATACAAATTAGATGAGTTCTGCCCTTTTTTTTTGCGACAGTTAAAGGTATATTTTTTCAATACAATCGAATTCTTAATGCTAGGACTTAGATATCAATAATTTATACGTATATATAAGCAGTAAAAATTTATAAAACATCATGAAATACCCAGCGATGCGGGTGGGTAACAGCTAGTATATATATATAGTAGATAGATAGATAATATTCAATAATTCTCTATTTCAATTTTCTTTAGAGGAATTCTTTTTAATTCATGACAGTTCTCTCTGAATCTTCCAAAACATTACACGATATTTAGTAATTTTCCTGCATCCACCTATAAATACAATTGGCAAATACAATTTTAGCTACAACTTGATCTTTTAAAAAAATATCACGTCGACACATTTCGCAACTAAATGATACAATATAGCATCAACCACTGAATCAGATCCAATAGCGTGTTAAAATCCGGAAATCAAATGAGCAAGGAACTTTCCAGACGCTTCCGGAAATAGAAGTATATATTAGCAGAGCTCTTGGGAATGAATGAAGAAGAAAACCTTTCTATTTGTAAGCTGCTCGAATGCGTTTAGATATTACTTTTATGTAACGCTTTTTTGCAAAATGTATCGTGAAGAATCAAATGAAACCGTAACTGTAATCAAGATGACTCTAAATCAATATCACCAAGGTGGTTTTCAATGTTTTTAAAACGTTTTTTGAAGTGAAAATTCGACTTTTTTTCTAAGCCATAGATACACTCTATAATTCTTGAATGTGTATTTACATTTATATTTTTATCTTTTATACATATCTATCATCATTACAAATTCATATATACGAGTAGTATTAAATAGAATAAAATTAGGGACTCAAAAGTACACTAGCACCAAGAAAAGTTAAGAAATTAAAAATAGAAATATCAGAAATAATATCATTTAATTATTTGCCTCTAATTGTAGTTCAAAAGAGTATATATTTAAAGTGAAATGTGTGTAACAAAATCACACATCTAATTAGGAAGTCCCACTTCAATTCGGAGAAGAATTTCGCCAGGTAAAAACGTTTTGAAAAGATGAAATGCTTTTGGAAATATATCTTGTATTATTTCTTTTCTTAATTTAGATATCTGTTCATTAATACTTTTTCCAGTTTTGCTAGCTGGATGTAATTTTGGAAACCGAGCTTAATAAATTTTCAGACCTGTTTTAGAATTTTAAGGTACGCTTTTCATTTATATAGGTGTTTAAAAAATTTATTTTCTTGGCATACAGAATTTAATGTTCTGAAATATTAAACTAAAAATTAATTGATAAATTCTATAAAATGGCAAAAAATGAATAGGTTAAAGGTTTTATTTTTTTTCTCACAGTATAATTAATAATTTTTTGAAAAAAATTGACTGTACACTTCAAGAATTTGGCGGTACGCAAAAGAGAACCATGGTACAGTGATTAGGAATCTCTGGTATATTTATATACAAGGGACTTTCCGGAAGTGCTTCGACCTTGTTTTCACACGGAAACTTTGCTACCAAAAGAAAAAAAATACACCTTAGCATCATAAAATATACCCCTTGCACTATTTCCCACACATTCATCATTGCCACTGAGGTATTTGCAGCAGCGTGCAATTATTTTGAAGAAACAACTTTGCTAAAACTTAGTGCCATGCAACGTAAGTAATAGTCCCACCACCTTCAATGTGAATAATAGTACGGAAACTGCAATGTAAGTAATAGTACCGCAATCTGCAATGCTGTTTTCATTTCTAGATGTGGAGAGACGCATAATTTGAGCTTCATCCTCCACACCCTGAATTTCCTTGAACGAACTTGCAACACTAGTAACCAACCATTTGATAAGACATGACTTCTCCATACAAGGTTTGTAAAAGTTCAAGGCTCATTAATCCCACGCGTCTACGCTCATTTTGTAAAATAGCATACACATCCATTGGCGACAACGTTTTGTAATTACTTCTGCTTATCATCGTGATTTGTGCTTGGACAACTTCGGTTGCACAGAAATTCTGCTACTCTCTCTCTCTCTTTCTGCTCTCTACGCATGCGTCAGTATATCAGTCCAGTTTTTTAACCTTAAACTTCTATCGTTACATCAACAAAAAATGTGGATTCTTACAGCGATTGCTTGTTCCCCTAGAGCAGTACTTCTTATTCTTTTTATCGCCATGGACCTATCAACGTTTGATAATTTTACCGTGACTGCCTGAGGAAAGGACACTTTGTTTATAATTTTGACTTTTTAGATTTAATAATCTTAATTGAATTGTATTTAAACATGCCTTCAAAATAAAATACAGTCCCCCAAAAAGTGAATATAAGGTAATTTAAGGTAATTAATTCTCTAGAACGCTACAGTACCACAGCAAATAAAATGGAAATAATTAAATGCTCCTTGGGCGCACTAATATCATTTGTGCCACGTTCCGGGGGTCGGGGACTACTGACCTAGAGTACATTTTCCTTTTCAAAAAAGTGACAGAACTTTCTTTTGGAACATCCCTTATATATATATAACTCATAAAAAACACAAAATAGTTATGAACATAATATAACTCTAGTCAAAATAGTAAAAAGTATTAGCCACAGTAGTACTATAGCAAAATTGCAGGTTTAAATAAATTGTACTATAAATATATATATTTATTTATATATATAGATATAGATATTATATATATATATATTCAATATATATACAATATCAAAGGGAAAAAAAGAAATATTTGGTATTTTCAGAATTCTCCAAATAAATTGTAAAGCTTCCCCTTTCTGAATTGCTCTATAAGCTACATCTAGTTGGTCCCGCATTTATAATGAATACAAATTGAAAAAAATAAAAATATTTTTTGAGGGCTTAGAAAAACTTCCATATTTTGTCAAGAAAAGAATCAGCAGAAATCTGTTTCCTTGTAGGTCATTTGCTACATTCAAGCAGTGCAGATATATTTTAGTTCTGAGGATAAGTATAAAGCAATGAAGAACGGAAAATTTCTCAAAAAAGAAGGGGGGGGGGATAAGAGAAACTGGGATTTGGAATCGTGTTATCCGAGAATATTGAAGGACATTTTAGTTTGCGGAGAAATATATTGCGTATTGAAAAATACGTAAATTCTTTTTTCTTTGTTAGATTATTCCTTACGAAGATATTTATTTTGATGGCAGTTGTAATACGCAAAAAGTAATAGAATTCGTGTAATGTTTTTTTTTAAAAAAATGGTGCAAACTTTGTTTTTTTATATCATTATATCGGAAAAGTTTTGTGAAAATGTTTCTGATGCTTTTGTTCTTTTAAAGTAGTTTATTTTTTTAAAAAAAAACAGCAAACGTTTTTTGTTGTAATACACACTTCCATAGAAGTGGGTAAATTTTAATATGTTTTTATTCCTTCAATGGGAATGCATTGTCTAAAAAAAAGTGCATCTCTTAAATTAAATTTCTACGTACCATTTCAAAAATTTGTTTTTTTCTCCGGGGGGGGGGATGATATTTAAAATCTGGAATAACAGTCTTAAATGAGAAGTACAAAAACAAAAAAATATCGAGAAAAAATTAAAATACTTTTGTTTGCAACATACGCAGAAAAATGTGCCTATCCAGAGTCTAAAAGTAATAGAAATATTTGAAGCACATGCAATATATATCTGCCAACAAATGTTGACAAAACAAAGAGACAATGCATATAAGATATATATCTTTAACTGCATTGAAAAAAAACCTTCCAAATATATTTTGCATAGTGTTCTATTTATAAGTGTAAAAGTAACATCTCTTTTCTCCTTGATAAAACGCACATAATATATAGTCAGAGAAATTCGAGTTTAAAAATAATACTAAAAAAATTAAATTTTAAAACTGAGTTCTAGTTACCAGGCAGCGGGAGGTAGTTTCCGGAGTATCGATCTTAACAAATTCAACTGACATGCATGTGTAAAAAGAATTAAATTCAAAGTGAAATCTAATCCATTAGAAAAATCCTCAGAATAAATTAAAATCTATAAAATGTGTATGTCTAGCGTTACTTTAAGAAAAGTTTTATAATTTTTTTAAATGCATGGAGATAAAATTTCTAAAGTAAACGCATACATTAAAAATTTAATTTTAAACACTGGAAGTAATTTATTTGGTAGTTCTCTACAACTTAGTCTTTAGGTATGATATTTCAATCTGAAGGCTGCATAGTACTATATTTTTCAAGAAAAAAAATCCATTTTCTCTTTCGGATGCTCAAATAAATAAATAATTATAAGTCTTTTTCAAATATGTGTTTTTGCTAAGCATCGTTGAATTTCTTCAAAGTATGAATATTCTACTCAAAACGGATAAGAAATGTTCAGAAATAATTGAAGTAGATAATTAATATTTATTTATTTTCATTTTAAATTACACATCCTCGCATAGGTAAAAATTAGTAAAATACATCTTATATATTAAAGTAAAAATATAAATAAATAAATATAATAATTATGTAGTTTGTGAATTTATTTGAGACATTTATTCACCTTAATACATCTACACATCATTAAAAATAATTTTCTTAAAAAAAAAGTTTTATGTATCATATTTTTATAACCATTTTCAAGCAATCGCATCCACTTCTGAGCTTTAGTTCAAATTTCAAGTCTGTAGCTCATAGTGTAAAATGAATAACAAAATACCACCCGGGCAGACATACAAGAAAGCGAGTTTATAAAAACATGGTAACCTGGAGGCTACTTCTTTTTGACCCCAGACACACGAATTGAATAAGTAGACTCAACTCGACCCGTGCTATCGATGGATGGTCTTTGTTTGTGTAAATTCGCATAAGATTCGGAGTTACTGAGCCCTTTGTCGAAATCGGGGCCCACTTCTTTGGATGCCCAGTTTCGAGACTGGAACCTTGTCATCCACTTCTGAGCTTTGGTCCAAATTTCAAGTCTCTAGCTCATTGTGAAGTTTGTTTAAGATAAATTACAAAATTCCACCCGGGCAGACAATAAAGCGGGTTAATAAATACACGGTAATAAATAAAATCCAAGATAAATTAATTCAGAATGAATAAAATAGTTTCACAATGTTTTCACAATAAATGTTTCACAATAGTTTCAATTCGCTATCAAGGTGACTGACTCAGAACCACGATTTTGGAAATCGTATAAATTGATAATTTTTTTATAGTAGGGCCAGTTGAATTAGAACATACACATAAATTTTTTTTAAGAATATTTTTACAAGAAACAACTATTTAAATACCTTTTTTTTTTGGCAAAAACTGAAAAACAAATGATGAATTTTCCAAACAATCTTCTTTTATGAAAAGTGCCTATGTAATACTATTTTGGCAATATAAAGTTACCGGGGTTAAACTAAGATTTTGAAAAATATTTTTAAAATGGATTTATCCATATATTACTATATTATATTAAAGAATTAAAAAAAAATTTTTTTTTTAAATGTGTTATTTCAGTTGATTGTAACTGTGAAAATCATGCGAATTTTTCAAAAGTCCTAGCTTAGAGTCGTATTGAAATCCTAACTAGCATAGGCATGATATTATTATTATTAAAGAATTTTCAATAAAAAGAAAGAATGTTTTAAAATGTCATTAATTCTTCATTTTTTTTTTTTTTTTTTTTTTTGCCCAAAAATTGCCTTTACACAATTTGTTCTAGTTATAAGCCCGTTTAATATGTATAATCTTTCAATTGATATTAAATACAAAACCATTATCAATTTGCACGTTTTTTTTCAAAATGATGGTTTCCAGCGTAATCACCTTAAAGTACACATTTTTCTACACATAATGAAAATCTGTACAACTAAAACAAAAAATTTATAAAAATGAATAAAAAATTTCACCGTGATAATCCACGCGCGCGCGATTTATTTAAACTAATTATATATAAAGTAATCTTCTCATGCAATAATGGTCGAATTAGGAAAGATCTTTCTGCGAAATACGTTCCGTAAAATCCAGCGTATAGCGCGCACTTTTAACAGAAGAAATAAGATCCAAATTTACGGATGCGCGGTATAAAAATAATTGCCTTAAAAAATAAGATATAGGCATAAAATTTAGATTAATACATATATATAAATACTGTTTATTTAAAGAAATGGCATGCTTTATGAACTTAAAAAGAAGTAACTGATTTTTTAAAAAAATAACAAGCTGGGATAATACCTTGAATAAATGACTTTAAAACCTAAGAGCATTGCATACGTACATTTCAGGTTTCTTCGTAGAAAAGGGGGTCCATGTTAAAAGGCAAATGTTATTAAAAATTAAGGTATCCGACTACCCTAAAATTATGAATTTTGCCAAAATTTCAAATTTATTTTATGATTTAATTTTATAGGCCTTCTTATTAGCTTTCTAAAAATACCATGTTTATCATTTTCCGTTCCTAGAACAAAAATTACAAGTGTTTTAGTAAAAGCAGATGTGTCATTACTTTAAACAAGATGTCATACTTTAAATTGCGTTTTACTCGAAATGTGATTTTTAGAAAATAATCAAACGGGGCCAGCGATTGCTAAAAAAGTTTTGAAATTAATTAACTGGAATTTTTTGTGTAAGTTCTGTATAATAGTAGAAGTATTTTAACCTTCATATTTAGCAATCACTGTTTTATTACAAAATGTACAGTCCCTTATATGAATATAATCACTGTTTTTTTAAGCAATTTCATATAATAACTGAGATAAAGTGCTCTAGTTTTTGTAAAAATTAAAATATCTCTTATCCTTAAGGTCACTTCGACAATAAATAACGTAGCAACACATCAGAATTGGAAAATTTAAAATTTGTTAATAAATCTTTAGTACAGAGTGGGCCGCGTTTATTTATTATTTTTTTTTTTTTGTAAATTTTTACCCATTTTTTCAAATTTTAGTTACAATAATTTATTTTTTTTTCTACTTAATTTTAGCATATTTTTCTTCAAATGCACTAAAAAAATCTAAAAACAACAAAAAAATCTATATATTTCCATTTTTTTTTTAAGTTGTCACAACCAGTTGGATACTTTAAATGATGCATCTTTACAATATAGGTACTCGTTATACGCTGGATTTTGTAAGGTATTATAATTCATCTCACAGTAAATATCGACAAATTATTTACAAATATACTTTTTATAAATCGCAATTCCAAAAGTAGTTATTTTAAGAAAGTAACGTTTATGCTTAAATAGTCCTACCAATTTTAAAGCAAATCTTCTTTCTGCGAAATACGTCATCACAAAAATATTAAATTCATATGAAACCAAAACCGAACCGAGAGAACCAACTTCGTATTCTCTTACAAAAAAGTAACTCTCCTTCTACTACTTCAAACCCCATGCTTATACTGAATATTCTAACAACACCCCAGGGTATAAAAAAGCCAGCCTCTTACAACTAACACTACGCAATGAAAGAAAAATCAACACTCACTTTTCCTGAAGACGCGGAAATGACTTCCTGCTTAAAACATGGAGCTCCAATGATAAATGCGCTCCGGTTCCTTAACTCAGTTCGTAGCCTCTTTCATCATGTCATAAACCTGCTTCTCGTCTCCCGTGTGTTATTTTTCCGAGTGTGCTGATTGGGCATCAGCGAGAGAAGAGAGTTGATAGGCCATCGCACAGACCCCCACTTCTTTAGGGAGGGGGGAGGATGGTCGTCCTGGATACGATTCCATTCTTGCGTGGGTGGTTGGAGTTACGAGGGATCGTGGTGTATGGCTCTGAAGGCCCGGAATCGATGTGGCTATCGCATTTGGCGTTTGTTTTCGGTGAATTCGGAGTTTTTGGTGATGTCTAAAATGGATAAGTTATTATTTTTTTTTTGAAGGATTGAAGTGCTCTGTGGAAGTTTGCGGAGGTGGAATGGCATTTTGAGAAAGTAAAGATAAGAAAGGTTTGATGCTCAGTGAAAAATGAGGTATGGCAAAATAAAGTGAACGTTGATAAGTTTGCGTTGCATCATACTAGAAACAACAATGAAATATTACTTTAAAATTTTATCGGGAATTCGATTGTTTTTATGTATTTTGAAAATTAAGAGCAATCAATAATTTTTATTTAAGAATGTTTTTAGGAAAACGAATGTTTAAAAGGAAATGCTGCAATTGAATTCCTTCAGAAGTTTTAACCCCCCCCCCCAATCCCTTTTAACAGTTTTTTCCTTTTGAAAATGAATTACGGAAAATGTATAAATTAGCATTTTCAATGAATTGCCAGGGAGGTGAGTATAAGTATTCAAAAAGAATTAGCAGATATTCCCTTTTGTGTTTACTTTAGATTTTTTAAAAACATTTTATCTCAGTGAAGACATAGTGTTAAAGGAATTATTCAGTAATTGTTTATTTTTAATTCATACTTGGAAGGAACTTAACATTTTATAAACTTTAAAATAAGTGATTAAGAAATGTTTTAATTTTTGTCAAACTTTGAAGCAACACCAAGACTATTGGTGACGGACCTCTCAATTTTGAAACAAGATCAGTGACGAGGATGACACCTAAGCTAGCCTCCCAACTCCAAAATTCCACACTACGCCAACAGGAGGAATTTGAGCTTCGACAGATTTAACTTGCATTAACTCCACTGCACAGTGGTTCTTCAGTGGCATTAGGATCCAAACACGCGACTAAACAACGCCGTTAATGCATAAGCGGCCTTGACCACTCGGTTACCACGGCCACAAAGTGATGAAGAGCGAAAAATCCGACGTAAAACGCGCACTTTTAACACCAAAAATATGATCGAAATTTACGGGTGTGCGTTATACGCCGGGTATAGGAATGAGAACTTCAGAAATACAAAAAGAACTGAGAGCAACAAATAATTAAGACTTCTACATGTATCGAAATAGTGTTTATTTAAAATAAATGTCATACCTTATGAGTTTAAACAGTTGTTGTTCTAGAAGTGTACTATTTTTTCGAATACATCGGATAATATCTCAAATAAATGTTTTCAAAATATAAGAGTATTGCATACGAACACTTCAGATTTCTTCGTAGACGTGTTGTAAGGCGAATATACCTCAAAATTGAAAATGTAGTTTGGAAGTGATGGCGCGCGTTATACACCGGTGTACGTTATACGCCGGATTTTACGGCATATTTCTTGTACTAAGTTTTTTTCTTCTTACATGATTACTTTTCAGAAATCAAATAAGTATTTTCATTAATTATAATATTTGTTAGTGTTCTTGATGTTTGCGTCAAGTAATTTTTCCTTCCCGTACAAAATCGAAAATGAAATGTGTTGCTTTAAAAATAATATGAATTTAATTTCGATAAAAAGGTTTAAACTTCAGAGAAAAATAAAATACCATTTTTCTCCATTCTGTGTTAAAGAACGAGATAAATGAGGTGAACGTGAACGGAATAAATAATGAAGCATATATATTCAGTTCTCAATCAATAAAATTCAGTTTAAATATATGCTTGAGTAACGCAAATGCCGTTCTTTCAACGCTATTATAAGAAAAAAGCTGGCATACGTAATAATTTCGATATATTAAAATAGATAAATTCCTCGAAGTATAATTTATTGCACCACTAACTATTGAATAGAAATAATAAAGGAGACTTCTTATATAAAATTGTGATGAAAAACAAGGGATAATTACGTTCAGGGAATATCGCTTATCTCGAAACTGATGCCACTGAAATATTTTTTCATGTTAAAAGAATTTCGTGTTAAAGGATATTGCAAATAAACTTCCATATAATCAGCAAAATTAAGTTTATTAGAGTACATTTTTTATATAGATATGTATATTTGCATTTATTTCATAAAATAAATGAAACAAAAACAATCTTAAGAATTTAATGAAATTTAACAAAAAATTTTCAATTTTTTTAAAAACAAACATTTATTGAGTTTTTGGGAAATAATCTGATATTTTTATTCGTCATTGTCTTTTTCAGCATCAAATATTAAACAAATTGTTCGCTTTGTTATTCATTTCACCATTACAATGAGCGTCTAAAAATGACTTTTGATATTCTACAATTCCGATAACGTGGGAACAGGATCTACATTGTTTATTTCTTTTCCGTCTTCGAAATCGGCATAAAAGATATGTTTTGAGCTTTGAACAAACTCCAAAATGTCTTTATGAGCCATAATTGGAGTTGTGCATATATTATCATCATTTGCTGCAATAAATTCTTCCGATGATACACTAGAGCAATCCGATAATACAGAAACTTTCTCAAACATTTATGTGTCAGCTCATTTTTATTATCCTTCTCCCAGAAAGGAACTCGTTTCGTGTTAAGCGATTTTAGTTTCGTGTCAAGAGAAAAAAAATGTTAAAATACATAGTAGTTTGTCGAGACAGTTGTGTTTTTTCGTATTAATCGATATTTCGTTTTGAGCGTTTTCGTGTCAAACGTATTTTAAATTATGTGGTAATTTACATTTATCACGCTTAAAACAAAATTAATGCCTTTCCTTTACATTTAAATCAATCACAAATACCTTACAAACAATCTGATGAAATAATTATGAGAAGTTTTTTGCATACTATGAAACACGCATTTGAAAAAAATGTTTTGGATTAGAATTTTCAACAGATTTCCCGGCATAATTGCAACGATTGCTAAATGGTCATGGTCACTTATTTAATTAATTACACACCGATCTTTATGTCGGCTACTGTTTCGAGGCTTGATTTAATGATAGACCGTCTTGGTAAAATAAAAAAATTCTGCTGCTCACATAAATGGAATTTGCAAATCTAGATTCCCCTGATGGGCATAATTTAGGAGAAAGGGATAATCCCATTATAGATGCAGTCCTAAACAACTATTAAGGGTTTAAAACTGCAAGGCACATCAGCACAGCTTTTTGTGTTATTCCAGTGCAACGCTAATTAGATTTGGTTTCCTTCCTGAAATTATTTATTTTTTGTATAGAACACTAATTCACACAAGGAAAAAGAAAGACGATGATTACTTTTTCTTTACAAAAATTTTTGAGTTAGCCATTACTTGAAATTATTTCATAATTATGTCTCACTTGAAATATATATATATATATGATGAATCCACACAGCCCTTTTTATATATCAGTTGGGGTAAACCTCCTGCCCAGTGCAACTCAAACCATCTCCCGCATAACGACTTTATCTTCAACTTTAGCTGACTTATGTACTCCAACCCAAGTGGACGAACGACTCTCTCTCAAGAACGACGCTTGAAATACGACTCAGCTCTAGTCATGGATTGAGGTACAGAACGAATTGCCGAATCATTGGAAAAAATTAGAGGTGGCCAACTAGCGGTCACAGTGTGTCACAGTGGAGTTGTAACTGTGACACGCGAAAATTGACTGAAAAAAAAATTTGGCACCTATGGAGACTGCCGATAGAAGTGAAAACTTAGAACTTTTAGTATAAAATTGGAAATTTAATAATGTTTGAATTAAAATTATCAACTTCAATCTGGTTTTCACATCTATTGACACTCCGAGCAACAATTATATGCATATGTTTATATGGTTTTTTTATTATTCAAATATACTACGGGATGTACAAGATCATGACAAAATATAAATACAATTCAATTGAAATAGCAATTAATATACAATCGTATTATTCATGGATAGTATTTGTATTAACTTAAATTTCAATGTACTTAATTTTTAACATTATTTTAATTATTTGCATCATTAATTTCAACAATACTTAGACTTTTTGTACTTTCAATTATTTCATTTTGTTCTAAAAAAGATACAATAAGGCATTATGGAAACTAAAGTAAGAAAGGAAAATGTTTCATTCAAACTTATCTAAGTATCGCGTAAAAACCGCATCTATCGTCGTTTTATATTTTGTAATACTGAATTTTCGATCATTGGACATATTTAAATCAAGTGTTCCATTTAGAAATTCAATTAGTGGTAGATTTTATCATCTGCAAAGTTAATATTGAAGTCACCACTTAAAATCATCGGTACATTATCATATTTTTCGCTAAATTTTTATCGAGTATTTCAGAGCCTTCTTTTGTATAAATCATCAAATTTCGAATAAAAATTATTGTATCTGTCTCATAGATTTTCCAGGCGAAATATAAACGGCAACCTTCAATATGTATTGCCCATCTTCGGAATCGCAACGAGCTACACATATATTCTTCAATTAAACGATTCAAATAATAATCAAACAAAAACACTATTTCAACAATGCACAGTATATACACAATGAACTTTTCACTAAATCTATTCAATTTCCCTAAAAGATATACAGAGATACGTCAGCTGTATAGCTACAGATATATTGCTAATAGCATGTCGGTGACGCGAACGCACGAGATTTCACCCATCCAAAAAGTTTTTAAGGCGAACAGCACACTGCGCGTGCGTCAGTGAGAGCATGTCGGTGACGCGAACCCATAAGATTTTCCCCTACCAAAGAGTGCCCAACGCCGCTAAAAAAGTTTTCACTTCAAAAAAGTTTTTTAAATTTTAAAAAATAATAAATAGACATTTTTTTTTTGACAATTTTACTAAATGGGATTACAATTTTACTAAATACATTTATTACAAAAAACCTCAAAATTTGGATTAAAATGTATTTGTGAATAAATGTGTTTCCGGCAAGAACATAATAAAATAAATATCTCACAAAACCAACTGTGATGATATGATAACCTAATTTTTTTGTAGGCAGCTGTAAGAGCTAATCCGAATATAGAAGACTTCGTAAAAAAAGAAGTAATTCAAAAGCCGCATTAATTAAATACTATAAGTGCGCTTAATAATTTTTTCAATTAAATGATTCAAGTTACTCATTTTTTTATTTTATACGTAACCTAATTGATTGATATTGTAAAAAAGTTCAGTAAAATAAAAATTTAAGTTCGTACTTTCATCTTATTTATTATATTATTTTTGAATTTAGACTACAAAGACTTACAATAAAAAATATTTCCTATTTGCGTAAAAATACCATAAAAAGCTTATAAGTAACATTTTCCCACTTTTCCACATTTGTTTGTTGGAAAAGTTGGAAGTGGCACGCCTAATCAGATTTTATCAAATAGTGGCATTCTTCCCAAAAAGGTTGTCCACCCCTAGAATAAAGTGTCCTATGATAAACGCCTGCATTTTTCATTTATATATGTTTATATATATATATGTAATAATCCCACTAATATAATCCTTTTAAATAACTTTTAACTACCAATGGTCCATCCCTTCAGGACCAACGTTTTAGTAATAAGTTAACCCGCCGCCTAACGAGAGTATTTTAAACTACACCTATCCACCCACTCAGATCATGTGATTTGAGAAGCCTATAAATACCGAGATTCCTGGAGACCAACTCCCTTTTCGCTTCTTGTCTCTTGTCATCATGTAGTCGGCTGCAGCTCATTGTGCATTCGTTTTCTTTGTTCTGTGTTGTCCATTTCATGCTTTATGTTTAACATGTTTATATGTGCTCAAGATGTGGAATAAACAGATTTGAATAATCACAGGACTGTCGTCAATTCCAGCCAAAGCACACATCAATCGTAATTAATAGTAATCATATAAAGAATACCTTTCAACGGCCACGTCTATTTCATATATATACAGGGTGCGGTGAAAAACCCGGACAAACAATTTTTTAAACAACTTTATAAAAAAATTAAGAAGTTAACAAAATTTGATAAATAATATATAATAAGAGTACACTCGTACTAACAAATAAATTTAATTGGTTTCAAAGTGACGCCGTTTGCAACAATGTAGAGGCGCAAACGCTTGCAAAAATTTTCAACAATGAGCCTCAAGTCTTTTACCTTTAATTTATCCCATTCCAGCAGAAACAATTGCTTTAGAGAGTCTACAGATTTGTATGGTTTAGTGCAGTCTCTGGACTCAAAAATGGACCCTACATTGTAATCCATGAGATTGAGATCCGGCGAGTAGGGTAGCTATTCTTCACATGATATTATGTCTGGAAAATTTGCCGTGCACCACTCTTGTGTCTTTTTGGCCTTGTGAGATGGTTCAGAGTCTTGTTGAAGCATCCACTTTGCATTTCCGAAATGCTTTTGGGCCCACGTAAGTACAACAGCTTCAAGAATGTCCCTCTAGTACACTTTTTGATTGATTTTTATACCCTTTTCCACAAAAATCAAAGGAGTTTTACCACTTGCGCAAATTCCGCTCCAGACCATGACCAACTTTGGATATTGGTGATATTCAACAATTGCCAAATACTTAGAACGTTCACAGACCAGATTCAATCGTTTTGGGAGTTATGAACTTGTTGAACTGCAAAGAGCTTCTCACCAGTGAAAAGGAATCTCTCCCATCGCTGACTTGCGGCCCATTTCAAAAGTTTTCGGCATCTTTGAAGCCGTACGAGTTTGTTTCTTTCATTGAGGAGCTGAAATTTGCGCAACTTGTAAAGTTTCAGTCCAAGCTCCATTTTTGCAATTCGTCTCACCGATCTGACACACATTTTCATGTCAAGAGCGATTTTCTCATGGAAGCCATCGGATTCCTCTGAACTCGCTTTTCAATGGCCTTACGATTCATTGAAGTGTTTATAGTGCGTTTTCACTCACTTCCTGGACGTCGACCAATATTGCCAAGCTCTTTGAAACGGCAAGTTGCGTCAAACACTGTTTGCCGAGGTACAATAAGCAAATGAACGACTTCACACTTTCGTTTCCTTTGCTGAAACAACTCTAAAATAGCAGACCTTTTGCTCGACATTATCAAAAACACATAAATTAAAGTACAAACTGAGAAATGTATTAAAAATATTTTATTATTAAAGTGGTGGTTAAAGAAACATAAAAATACCCATTAAAAGGAAATTTGTCAATTATTCTAGGAGGCAAGAAATGTGTCCGAGTTTTTTGTGCACCCTGTATATTGTTTCCTACACTGTTCACTTAACTGTGACTGAGCGCGCCATATTTTCTCGGGCTTCCTACCCCAAATGAAGCTTTACACCTCCTCACAGGGGCATTCTGAATATATGCAGGAAATGTGACGGGCGGACGCCAGGTCTTCGTCCACACCAATCCGTAGCACTTTCAAAGGTGTGGTTTGTATTTATACCCCTCATTACTACTTAAAATTAAGTGTAAATTAATTTTAAATATTTGTATTATCACCATCTGGGCTTTTAGTCGAACTCAAGGAAAGGCATCCTAAAATAACTCTAGAGCATATTAAGTGTATGCTTCATCTATATCTTTAGGAATTACTTCATTTTGGATTTTTTTAAAGTCCTTTAAATAAAAGAAGAATTAGACTTTTGCTAAAATATACATTAGGGTGGATTGCGGTAACATGGGGAGAAAATTTTTTACTAGAACATGCTTATGCGGAAAAGATGAAGCTTGGCAGAAAAATAATTTAAAAAATAAAAATTTCAAAGTTTAATATTGGCAAGAAGGGGGTTGAATTTTCAGAAACATGGAAAAGGAATTTTTGTTAGATAATTTTAGACTCAAATTAAAATTATTTTTCAACAATATAAATAACCAGAAAAGATGATTAATGATAAATGAGAAGTGAATAATAAAATGCACGCAGCAACATTTCATAGCCCAAACTCTTTCTCCCGCACCGCCAAATCAGTCCGCTCCAAGCTTTTTTCGCTTTTTCAGTAAAAATTACCAAATGTTAATTTCTACCAAACTATCCTCAAATACCTAAACTCCATTGTCCCTTGTGTACTTAATATGAAAATTAATTTTTTTATCGTATATTTCCATCTATATACCAGCGAACATCTTTTCCACATAGGTATATTTTGAAATTCTGAAAAAAAAAAACAAGAAAAAAAATTCGATACATTCACTCTCTTATCTATACATTTGTGTTACGTTCGCTGAAAGATAGTTGAGTGGATATATCTATGAATTTTATTTTGAGCTGCAACAAAAAAATCTTATTATTCATTTATTCCTTAAATTTATCTCATTGCGAGATACTATCTTCTATTTTTAAACACTCAATCTCTTACCCAATCTGTAACTATCTCTCATGGGTAAAGTGAATTCCCATTTGGGTACTAAAGATTCCATCTCATTATCCCACTCATTCTTAAAGATTGATATCCTGAAACGAATGAGAGCCCTCAAATAATCGTATTTAATCCATGAAGTCTCTTTTAATAATGAAGAATCGATTGTTATTTATATAATTTGTTAAAAGTTAATCGAAGCAATTCAATGGCAACAGAATTCCACATACCGTAAAATCGACGTAAAACGCGCACCTGTATTTTAAAACTACATTTTTTAGTTTTTAGGGATATTCGCCTATAACGTGCACCATATTTTTTTTTATGAAGAAACCTGAAATGCACATGCCAATGCTCTTATGTTTTTAAGTCTTTTATTCGAGGTATTATTTCAAGCCTTAGAAGAATATTGTACGTTTCTAGAACTACAGCCCTTTAAGTAATTAAGGAATGTCACACATTTCTCTCTTAAAGAAACAATTCTTCGATTTATGTAGAACTCTAATTTTTATTCTATGCTCATCTTTTTCTATTTTTAAAGCTCTCATTATTATGCCTGGTGTATAATGTGCACCTGCAAATTACTATCTTTTTGTGTTAAAAGTGCGTGTTATACACCGGATTTTACGGTACATAAATATACATACACACACACTTATATATGTATTTAAAAAAATCAATTGAAATAGTATTCCTCTTAATTTAAGTATATGTTCTGTTTGGTTCTTAATTAAAGTTTTGTTCTTCAAAAATTATAGCAGATAATAAAATATTTTGTTCTTAATGTTCAGCATTGAATTTGTTTTCGTTTAAAGTGAGCGTTAAATTTATTTTTGTTTTTCTGATTTGACTGAATTGTAAAAGTTTTATAATTTTAGTTTTTTATTACATATTTTTTTTAAAATTTTGCGCTGAATTTAATTTTGTTCTATTTATAATTCCAAAAATTCACAAAAAAATTAAATTTTAAAAAAATTTTAATTATTTTTTTTTTAAAGAAAGACAGGAGAAACACTATAATTTTAGATTTGTAAAGGTCATTATTATAGCATAATAGGAAATACTAAAATTAATTGAGTATTCGCAACTGAATATCTGGTTAAAAGTATTCGAAGCAAGCTAAACCTATGTCACTACCATAAGTCAGTGACAGCTTCAGAAAACATAAATGATTTACATTTTTGTCCATAGACTTTTATTGTGTTCGTAGGCCACATGTTTTTTGTTAGAATTTTCAGAATTTTATCTTCCTCTGTTTTGAAGAATATTTAATACCAAACTGTTATTATTTTCTTTCATAATAGTGTTGTGAAAATAAATAGTGTAAATAATTTGTATTTTTGAATGTGTAATGCATTTATATTATTCTATGTTGCATTTACAACCTTTGACAATATAGTTCGGTGAAAAGTCCTGTAATATTAACGTAGATGAAATAATAACAAAAGTTACCTTACTTTCCTTCGAAACAGTCACTTCCCATAATTATGCAACGCTGAGATCCCCTGTACATGTCCTGGAAACTTTGGAAGAAGTCTTCTTTTGGGATGAAATTCAAAAGCCCCATCACGTGTCGTTGGATGTTAGGAATATCGTCAATATCGATAACACGTTTTTTTCATCCTTAAGTTCTAGGTAACTATTTGTCATACGGATTCACGGTTAATATGTAATTCATCAGTAGTACCGATTTATGCTCTTTTCGGGCCCTGGGTGCAGAAGATCTACAGGCCCCCTTGGCACTGGAGGATCAAAATTTATAAACAGAAAATTTGATTATCCGGGTGCTGGGCCCGTGGACGCCCACCACAAGCGCCGTATGGAAAAACCGGTATTGTTCATCAACTATCATTCGTACAGTTAATTAACGATCTTTAATGATTAATTTCCTCACTTTCTTAATATTTTCGTCACTGACGGAGCTCGCCAGTCTTCAGCTACGGGGGTTTTCAGAAACACTTTCCCTGCTTTTCGAAAACGGATGAACCCCTCTTGCTTTTCATGGACAGTGCTTGATCTCATAAATACGTACTAGCATCGCATAAGTTACTTTTGGTGTCTTGCCAAGCATAAAGAAAACTTTAAATTGATCTTTTGTTCGTTCATTTTCCTGTTCTCAGTTAAGAACCAATGCATTAAACAAGCACTTTGCAAAACAAATCTTACATGGAACATAAAGGAGTCTTAATTGAACAACGGTGGGGGTAGATAGCCAAATCCTGCTGCTGTGCATGTGCAGCGTTTGTCTTCGCAAGTGTTACCAGATCGGCCGTTATGACTTCATTCACCAAACTTTATTGTTATATTTGATGTTAAAATTGTAATATTCGCAACGGTCCCTTACGTTATAATGGCGATTCAATGGAAACTTGGCGAAATCTGGCCAATAGAGTGAAGTACGCATAATTTTTGGCAACCAAGTTAGCATAATTTTTGGCGACCAAGTAGATCGGATGTTTTGTTTCAGAAATTTTGTATGAAATTTTCTGAAGGAAAACCTCCGATCTCCCTTAGAAAAAATATATGAGATTTGAATTCATAATTGCTCTAATAATATTTGTCTTATCTGTCATCGTTTAAACTTTAAGAAACGGAATTATATGAATTCAAAACATTAAAACAAAAATTTTATTTAAAATAATGTTTTACTTTTGTTTAATTAAAGAAATTCCCCCCTACTGGTTTATTTTAAAAACGCAATAATAAATTGTGCTATAAGTATAAAATTACTTTAACTTTTTCAAAGGATCCGGTTTTTATACAGGGTGTGGTGACAAGGTGACATTTATAATGAAATATTTTATTCTAGATCTCTGCTTAAAGGAAAGTAATCGTGTATATATCCCCAAGAAGCGAAGAATGCAATACTCCAGAGATTTAGTTCTTTACTTGGAAGAAAAGCGTTGATTATTATTTCTATATTACTTTGCTTCGGCGCAATCCATGAAAGATAAGTCGACTGGTAAACGAATTGTTTTCTTTTCCGGAACAAACGGGAAATATCACTGAAGTATGTGAATCATTCTTCTAATATACTTATAAATGTTTATTGTTTCAGGAGTCACCGTAGTTCAAATTAATCATATCATTGCAGATAAAAGATGTATGGGAGTAAATTGACACAAACAGTAGTGCAATATAAGTACGCTGTTAAATAATGCTTGATTTAAATTACAATTATAATTTTATAAATGAAAAAAATTTAAAAAAACATATACGATTAATATATATGTAAGTATGTATATATATATATATATATATATAAGTAAAGTCTTGCTTTTTTCATGGATGAGTCCATATTGGATCAATGTGTAGTACAGAAGCGTAGCTACCACCGTGTAAGCCGTATCATTGTTACGGGGCCCCAAGCTACAGGGGCCCCTACATATATACACAAATAAATCGCAACATGTTAAGAGACCTAAAAAGCGACCTTGAAAATTTGATACAGGGCCCACTTAGGACAAGCTACGCCATTAGCGGAGTAGAATGGTTACTGACAGCGGAAGATGAGCTGAATGTGGGCAATTATCAGTATACGGCGAGCACTGCTTAGTCCGAAAAACTGATGGAAAAGTTTTCGTGAAGGGTAGAAAACGACACCAGATCTCCATGGTAATACCGGCCCAAGCGTCTCTCGTGAAGCTCAGACAACTTTAAAAACATTTCATTCAAAAGAATTGGAACACCCATCGTACAGTCCAGATTTGTCTCCCTGAAATCTTCCATACTTTTTATACTTAAGAGAGCCTTACGTGTCTATTCGGGCGATGAGGTGAAGGAAGTTGGGCAGGACTTCCCCAAGAATCAACCACAATCTTTCTACAGCGAAGATATAGACCTACTGTCGAAACAATATGACCTGTGTTGCAACGCCAAGATGATTTATATTAATTTCTAATAAGGTATTCTTTTTATATAACCTCGGACAATTGACACTTTTGAAATCCCTTTCCCAAGCTACCACACCACGCCAATGGATGAAATTTGAGCTTGAGATATTTAATGAACATCAGCCCTCTCTACAGTGTGGGTCTTTAGTGCAGCAGGCCTTGAACGCTTGACACGCCGGCTACGAATTTGTGAACGTAACTACTAGTAAGAGTAGTTATTTTATATATATCATGTGTTGTTAATATCTTATTAAAATATTACATAAATTCTCTATGAACAATTCCAGGATGTTGTTGCAAATACGAAAATATAACTTGCTGAATCATTGCTTATTTTCTTACATATTTTGACAACTTCAATAATCTGAGTGTACATTAGTCATCCATGTTCCCCACTGCGTGATTATTTTAATATTTCCATTAAGGAATTTTGAGCGTAGTTATGAGTATTATTATGAAATAATACTTGAGTGGTAAAGAAATTTAACAAATCCCTAACTCACAAATCCGATTTCTTGTTGAGCATCATGTTATATTTTAATAGTATCTAAGATTTCAACAATGAATAGAATACAAGCAGAAACATTGGGGAAATATGTTGCCATTTTTCTTTCAAAATAAAATCCGTTAAGCATTAATTATTTTGAAATTTAAAATAATATTTTTCTGGTGGAAATTTTCAATCTCATGTTATTCGTAAATCAAAGCGAAAGAGTAGTACACACAAAATAGAAATATTCGATTTTTGGAAAAAAAATATAAAATATTATACGAACATGAAACGTATTGCAATAGGAGTATCTTTGAAAACCAATCCAGGAAATAAAAGATAAAGGTCAAAAAAGACATAAAATTTTTCCTTTGATATATTCTTGTGTCAGATCACGTAATGATTCCTTTTCATCTAATATTTTGTTGCGCATTCCTTCATCTTGATACATTATAACTTTTCGGTACTTTTATTGCTATTTTTATCTAGGATGATCATAGTAGTAGAGCCGTGAAATGTCTCTAATAACATTTCTAGATTAGTTATGTAGCTGAGAAACTTCATTCTTTA
>BMAO01006801.1:0-14411 GCA_019973975.1 Trichonephila clavata
GCTCAAGATCCAGTAAAATCATGGGTCTGGAAGACCTGGCGTCATAGTGTAGACTGCAATTATGATGCTGAAAACCTTTTGGTTTCCCTAACGGGGGCCTTTTGACTGGTCAACTTAATGTTCGAGAGATGCTGCAACCAGTTGCCATTCCTGTACTGAACGCCCTGTTTCAACTCCTTTTCCAACAAAGCAATGTTCCCATACATGCTGCTGTTGTCTCTATCGACATGTTGTAGATACACTTTAATTTTCTATGGTCTTGGTATCTTCACCAGACCTGCTTCAATCCGAAAATGTATTAAATGGCATTAAAACGAGAAATCACTATTCAACGTTTGCTACGTAATCTGTATCAACTTCGTACCAGGATTTCTATGACTGTTATAAGACTTCTACGACTCACTATTAAAGTATCCGACTACTTACTTTTTTTAAAAAATGGAGATATAGGGATTTTTTGTTGTCTTTTGATTTGTTTAGTACATTTTAAGAAAAATATGCTAAATTAAAAGAGCAAAATAATTATTACTAAAAATAGGAAAAAATGATTAAAAATTGACAAAAAAATAACATAAACGCGGCCCGTACTGTACCAAAAGTTTGTGAACAAATTTTCAATTTTGATGTGCTGCTATATTATTCGGTTTTGAAGTAACCTTCAGGATAAGAGATTTAATTTTTACAAAAACTAGAGCACTTAATCTTAGTTATTATATGATATTGCTTAGAATAAGTGATTATATTAACATAAAGTATTGTAAATTTCGTAGTAAAACAACAGTGATTGATAAATCTGAAGGTTAAAACATTTCTACTATTATACAGAACATACAGAAAAAAATTCGGTTAATTATTCTGAAAACCTTTTTAGCAATGGCTGGCCCCTTCAGTATTTAAAAAAAAAAAAAACACTCACACATTTCGAGTGAAACGCGTTTTAAAGTATATCTTGCTTAAAGTAATGGCATCTGCTTTTACTAAAACACTTGTAGTTTTTGTTCTAAACGAAAAATATTAAACGGTATTTTTATAAAGCTAATAAGATGGTCTATAAAATAAAATCCTAAACTAATTTGTCCATTTTTGGCAAAATTCCCGATTTTGGGGTAGTCGGATACCTTGAGGTGCTTTGCATGTTGGAAATAATTGTAGACGTCCTTATGTATGATATCAGTAATCTACACATTCTGCTGATGAACGTCAACATGACTGAATAATTTTTACTTCCGATGATTTATCAATTCAATGGCTGTTAGTGCACTTCACTCTTTTAAAAGGCTGTTCCAGACGATGTTAAGATATTCCACGAGTTTTAATATTTCACAGTGTATATATATTACATTATTATACACTATAATGCTCAAAATTAAAGTTAAAAACACATAAAAATGAGATAGATATTTCAACAAAATCTGTCATTTTGCTTGAAAATTTGGTATAGTAACACATTATACAGTAAGGAAAGGCTGGAAATTAAAAAAAAGCATAATGTTTCAGCGTAAGCTGATTTGCAAATAAGAGCCACAATGGTCAAAGTACGATACGTCATAACTCGAAATTTCTCATCTGATAAGAGATAGGCCACATTTTATTTAAGCCTTACAATGTGCTCTCATACTATTAATGTGAATACTGATCAACAATTGGGGCAGTAATTCACATTTTTCCAAAAGAGGGGATTTTAAATCTTGTAGTGGATTGTCATCATTCAATGGCTCTTAGAGAATCACAGAAGGTCTCAGATTGAGATCTATACACCTCGATGGCCACACCATACGGCGAATACCCTCTTATTCCAGATAATCGTGTAGTAATCAGCTCTGTGTGCTCAGATTAAACGAATTGATTAAAACAATTCACATTAACGAATCACATTAAACAACATTAAAACGAATTGATCTCTCACAACTCCTCAAAAAAGCCGTACATAAGGTTCTAAAATCTCATCCTTTTAGAGCTCTGGTGTCGTACCAGCAGAGAAGGTATGGAGTAGCATACGTGCGTCCACTATTATGCCTCCTATACCAGGATGACAGTGCCACCAAAGAGATGTCTAATGTTTGCAGGATGATAGCATTTCTTGAGCTGTCTAGATGAGAACTCGGCGAGAATCGCTTTGTATGCTGAATCGTGGTTCATCACTTAAGGTATCCGACTGTTTGCGACCCCTCAGGGGGCTCACCTTCTTTAGGTGAGTACGGGTGTCACAATCCCGAGGTGCCCTAGTGATCTTTTCCTTTTCCCAAGGGTTTACTCTCTTTGGTAAACGGGTGTCACGAACCCGGGGTACCCTAGTGATCCTTCTCTATTTTCGACCCTCTTGTCATTCAATTTTCCCTTTTCTTCTTTTCCCGTCTAGACTACAGACAATTTTTCGAAATTTAAATGTACAAAACTATTGATTAATTTTTTATTAGATTACTCAAAATATTCATTAATAATACTATATTTTTCGTTTTGTATTGCGTTAAATTCGTTTATTTTTTTTCGACAATTTATTTTAATGTTCGTATTATTTCTTTGTTTTCTTACTAACAACGTTGGTTTTCCGACCCGCATGTTTGCCGTGTGCGGCGTCCCGTAAGGAGGAAAATGGTGTCCTGGGGATACCTTTTGCGTTCCCTTTGGCCCACGCTTCGCTGTAGACGGGTGGCAGGAGCGAGCCCGCTCCTGTCAATCGGCTGGTGATGTCTCATCAGAGACATTGCTGTAGGGTTAGTGCTGCAGATAAGGGGTGGCGGGTTTACCCGTTGGATCCTCGCCCTGATGCTGTAGCATTATATTCTGGGTGTACTTCAGGTAAGCGCCGTGCCTGGCTTTTGCCAGATGACCGGCACACTGCCTCCCTTGTTGGACTCCGTGGTGGGTGGAGGCACTCCAGAACGAAGTTTTTCACGTGCCTATGGATCCAATTCTGATGTGCCTCGTTTTACCCAAATTTCATACCATTGAACATATTGCCAGTACTTCACGCTTTTTCATCTTGTCGTTAACCAACAATGAAATGTCCAGAAAATCCCCTTTTGCGATTTTCAAAGCCCTCCAAGCAATCGGTGAACCGAAATCGGTTAAAAAAATGCGATCTGGTGATTTACTTGTTGAAACAAAATCAGCTATTCAATCGAAATCTTATCTGTCTGCAAAAACATTTCTCGATTCTACACTTACAGTTACTCAAGCCGAGGTGTCATATCTGAACCTCACCTGTTGACCACCCCTGAGTCAGAAATTCTTGATGGATTTTCTGATCAGGGTGTTATTCAAGTCAGAAGAATTACGATTAAAAAAGATGCCGCCATTATTCCTACGAAACATTTGATTTTAACTTTCAATAGCCCGAATCTTCCAGGTACAATAAAAGCTAGATACCTTCTGCAGAATACGTTCGTGCATCCCGAATCCTCTGCGCTGTTTCAAGTGTCAGAGGTTCGGACATTCTCAAACTTCCTGCCGCGGTCAATTGACATGCTCTAGATGTGCATCCGTTGGGCATTCTTCCACGGATTGTACACTAGAGCCGAAATAATTGTTCCCAAACCCATCAATCAGATTCAAAAGTATGCCCAAAGTGGAATGAAAAAGAAATCCAAGCTATTAAAACCAATAGAAATATATCATGCAGAAGCACGAAAATTAATAGTTCCACAGTTAACTCAAACTTACGCTCAAGCTGCCAATACTATAAACAGTGCCACACAGACAGACGAAGATATAACAAAAATAAAATGTCCACCTTTAAATTTACTTAATTTCATCCCTCCCAAAACCAGATATACCAACATCCACTCCTGCTGTTTCCACATCAACTTCAACCCAAGCACACCTCTTGCCCTCAACAATAGCCACTACAGTGTCAGAAACTCAGCCACCGACTCCTATTTCTAATTCAGTACTTACCACCACCAACCCTATGTTCAGCCCTATGGAAACTTCATCAAATATATCTGCTTCCCCATACAACTCCCGTATTCGACCCCCTTCAGCAGGTATAATACAATATTCAAAAAGGAAACACACAAAATCTCGAGCAAGAACGAAAAAGCTACTACAAAAAATAAATGAAACAGCTCTACATATAAAAATGGCACCACACATACCGATAATGAGTTCTCCAGTACAGACTTCCGAAGAAGAAAATGACATGCTCATATATGATGTTGAAGCAGAAGAAGCAGAAGTTATGGAAAAAAAATATTTAACTCTGACCAAGCACCGGAAGGGGCGCGATTGAATCATACTTATCGGACTTGGTGGGGGTATAATCCCCACCAAAAACTTATTAGCAATTGTTTTTACTGGAATATAAAATATTTTGATTTTCTTTTTCTGAAATGTTTTAAACGTCTGACTTGGTGGGGTGTGCCCCACCAAAATCTGCTTGTTACTTATTTTTTTTGTGAACTTTTAACTATATTTTGAGTATTTTAAATGGATTTTTAATATTTTAACGATTGATTGGCGCAGCTTAGCCGAAATCGGCTCTTGCCCCATTAAACCCAACATTCATTCATTCGTTCATGACGTCTCCCCAGCCAAATGTCCAAAAAATGTGAAATTCGACGCTGATCACGAATACATGTAGCGCTTTTCAAAATTCCAATTACATCTAAAGTTATTGCAATAAAAAATCACATTTTTTAGACATTTGGCTAAGGAGACGTCATAAACATCGAAAAAATTTCTAACTGCTATTCCAACCAAACTCAATTTTTTTATTTTAAAATCCGACACTGATCACGAATACATGTGGCGCTTTTCATAATTCGAATTAGATCAAAAGTTATTGCAATAAAAAATTTTCACATTTTTTGGATATTTGACTGAGGAGACATGTATTCGTGATCAGCGTCGGATTTTACATAAGAAAATTGAGTTTGGTTGGAATAGGAGTTAGAAATTTTTTCCCTGTTCATGACGTCTCTCCTCCCAAATATCCAAAATATGTGAATATTTTTTATTGCAATAACTTTTGATCTAATTGAAATTTTGAAAAGCGCTACATGTATTCGTGATCAGCGTCGGATTTTACATGAGAAAATTGAGTTTGGTTGGAATAGGAGTTAGAAATTGTTTCCCTGTTCATGACTTCTCCCCTGCCAAATATCCAAAAACTGTGTACATTTTTTATTGCAATAACTTTTTATCTAATTAGAATTTTGAAAAGCGCCACATGTATTCGTAATCAGCGTCGGATTTGAACATAAGAAAATTGAGTTTGGTTGGAATAGGAGTAAGAAATTTTTCGGTGTACATGACGTCTCGGCCAAATATCCAAAAAATGTGAAAATTTTTTATAACACTAACTTTTGATATTAACAATTGAAATTTTGAAAAAGCGCTACATGTACTCGTGATCAGCGTCGGATTTTACATAAGAAAATTGAATTTGGTTGGAATAGGAAGAAATTTTTTCGGTGTTCATGACACACACCTTTCTAACTTCTATTCCAACCAAACTCAATTTTTTTATTTTAAAATCCGACGCTGATCATGAATACATGTGGCGTTTTTCATAATTCGCATTAGATCAAAAGTTATCGCCATAAAAAAATTTCACTTTTGGATATTTGGCTCTTGAGACGTCATGTACACCAAAAAAGTTTCTCCTATTCCAACCAAACTCAATTTTCTTATGCGTAAGCAGCGGGATGTAAAAGACGCGGTATTTTCTTCTCTGCATGAAGTTGAAAAAGAGCTCTTTCGAGTTCAGTAAGAAAGAAGAAACCAAGAAATCAAAAATATCTATTAGCATTTTAAAATTTCCAATTAAATGGTGCTTATTTATTCTCTAGAAGTGCTTTTAGTTGCCGAATAAAAACTGTGTAATTTCTAACTATAGATATTGTTACGAATTTTGTATAAAATAATGTAAATAATTTGTATTTGGATGTGCAATGCCTTTATATTACTCTATGCTATATTTATTTCATGTTAAAATTGTAATATTCATAAGCAACGCCGTACCTTACGTGAAAATGGCGATTCAATGGGAACTTGGCGATAGAGCCAAGTTGGCATCATTTTGGGCGACCAAGTTGGCAACATTAGTGACCAAATTGACGAGTTCGGGACCCTCTGGATTCTTCTAGAAATTAGTAGAGAAATCTACTAATTTCACGATCTATGACGCGAGCGCATCTTTCCAGAAGTTTCGAACAGTCACTCTAATTTCCACCAGTGAGTAGCGAGTCTGGTTTTGACTAGCGATTAGTGAACTTGCCTTGATCGTGAATAAGCTTATATATACGTGTATTTTTAGATACTGATAATTATGTCTGCTATTGAAGGAGTGAAATCCTTCTGATATTCATTCTGCGAATTTTGCTGTTGAATGCTGTGTTTCAAGGATTGATTTTCGGCAATAAATTATCATCGCTGTTAAAGAACTTTCTTGTTGTTTGCAACTGATTTTGCATAAAATCCTCGAACCCCGATCTACGTAACAATATGCTTTGTGCGTAATTGATTATTATTAATTTCTAAAAAGTACGTACAAAAAATTTGTATTTTGTTTGGACCCCGATATAACGAGTAACCCCGAATGAACGAACAAAATGTTCAGTTACGATAAATTCGTTATGTTGGTTGCATAGAAACAACAGCAACAATGTTTCCTTTTTAAGAAGATATATCAAGAAAGGAAGATGAAATTGGAGAAAGGTATACGAATTCGTTCTTGTCACTAATAAATTTTCTCAAGTGTTAAAGTAAAGCTAATAAAAATCAAACAAAAAAAAAGAATTATAGAAATCCATCTATCAGCTAAACTAGTGGCTGGCTTTACTTCAGGACGGAAATGATTCTAGTGGTCAAAATCCCGTGGTTGGCTTGTCATGAGTTCTAGCCTAGCCCACTGAAGACCCACCGTCAGATAGGGCTGATAAATGTTTAATCTGTTGAGTCTCAAACATCCTCCCTTTATGTGGTGTGGAAGTTCTTTGAGAGGGATGATTCAGGTGTCGTCCTCGTCACTTGACCAGAGTTCAAAATTATGAGGTCCGTCACCAATAGCCCTCGTGCAGTCTTATGAGAGAGAGTGAATACTGACGTCGCAATGTTCAGCTACACGAGGGTTTTTGGCGACGGACCTCGTCATTTTGAACCATGGTCAAGTGACGTAGACGACACCTGAATTCTCATCCCTCTCTTAATTACCACACCTCTCCAACAAGAAGACGTTCGAGCTCACGACAGATTTAACGTACATTGCTCCCGTACACGGTGGGTCCAGCGGCACGGGGCTCGAACTCATGACATGTCTGCCACGAGTTCGTTACCTTGGCCACTAGGCTACCACGACCACTCGTTCAGCCTTTTAGTGCATGTTAATGTAACTCTCCCTCTTTCTCTCTCTCAAGCTCTGTGGCTGTGGTAGCCAAGTGGTCCAGGTATCGGATCATGGCAGACATGTCATGAATTCGATCCCAGTACCACTAAAGACACGCCGTGTAGTGGCGCGATGCACACATTAAATTAGTCGAGGCTCAAACGTCCTCCCGTTGGTGTGGTGAGGTTTTAGGAGACAGTGGTGTGAGCTCAGGTGTCGTCCTCGTCACTTGACCATGGTTCAAAATGACGAGGTGCGTCTACAAAAGCCCTTGTGTAGCTGAAAAGTGTGACGTTAATATTCACTCTCTCAAGCCCTTGTCATTTCACCATGGTTCAAAATGACGAAATCCGTTGCCAAATGTCCTCGTGTAGATGACCAACCAGTGCGACGTTAATATTCACTCACTCAAGTCTTGTTCCTCTAATGATAACAGCCATGTTGAGGATAATTTTGAAGTACTCAAGTGGTGATTTGATATACGTGTTCAAGTACCTTCCTCATGGCTAGACTGTGATTTAAAATTGCGTGGATCAGTGATCTTAGCATTGCATATAAAGGCAATACTAACAAAGAATAAATGAATGTTATATAAAAACGTTGTCAGCCCGAAAACACATAATACGTTAACAATCAACAAAGTTGATAACAGCCTTTGTTGAATCTAATTCTTCCAGAACTCGAATATCAACAAACAACTTTAAATAATGAATGAAGCCAACATTGTTTATCAAGAAGTCATTTAAACTGGTTTCTGTGGAGCATCTCTCGCTGCCGCTGGAAAATATTGAATGAAAAAAGCTAAATGAGAGATGTAAGTTTTTAATTTAAATATTAAATGCTTTTATTTATTATATGTATTGCTTGTGCTTCATATTTCGATTTTAACTTCATAATGAAATGAATGAATTCCAAGGTTTAGAATTGTTGCTTTAAGTTGACAGTACTGTAACAATTTAAATATAATTTTTTTATACCTATAATTAGTACCATGCTTTTATTTAAATGGTTTTGTTAATTAAAAATTTGATATAGTGGGGAGTGTGATTTGGGATAGGGGAAAACCTCTAGCATAAGATATAAATTTCCTATTTTTCTCTGTTTGAAATATTATTTGAAACTCGCGTATTTTATCAGGACATTTGAAAATTTGGTAAATGTAGATTATAGTCCGTAGGGTTATTTCAAAAGTGGCCGTGATAATCCATAAATAATGGTCTTCATATTGTTGGTAGCATTGTCGACGCGGGTTCGACGCCTTGTACCACAGAAAACTCGTGTACGAGGACTACTGCACGTTAAATCTGCTGAGGCTCTGTCCTGTCGTTGGCGGGGTTTGGAATTTAGGAGAATAGGTGTCGGTTGATAATGGTAAGAAATTACTCGGTCCATCGCCGATAACGAATAACAAATTCAAATTTTACAAAAATATTTTGTGACTTTTTTTTACATGTTCCTATTAACTATTTATATGTACTGGAGATATCTGTAGTATATCTTATCTATCCATGAAATTTGAATATCTTATCTTACCCTTTATTTTTTTATTGGTATTTGCTCTATCTTTTGTGTACTTTCATTAATTAAAACTGCAATTCCTGCTAAAAAAACAAGATATTTTTCAAAAAAATTGCATTCTTAAGAAAATTTTCTTATTTTCAAAAGAAATTGAATGTGGGGATAGTTGTTTCCAAGGTTACTTGTTTGAAACTGTAACATTTTAAGGCTACACAGTGCCTTTTTTCAAAAACAGTTTTTTGAGATAGCAACGGTAAAAATTTGTTTTATATTCAGATAATATTAAATTGATTTTGAAAGTAAAGAGTTATTTATCTTGAATTGAGTTGGAAAATAAATGTAAAATTGTTCAAAAATTTTGGAATAAAAACAATTTTTTAAATATTTTTTTGACAAAAAATGGAGGTAAAAAATGCATTTTTTCAAAATTTTTTCCGGGAGGAAAAGAGAGCGGGAAGGGGGAGGGTACACCCCGTGACTTGCGACATATCCGTGAAAAAGTTAAACGATTGCTAGGGGGAGCCGTGCTCTTGCTGCTATGGACGAAAGGCGCTTAGGTATTGGTGACATTAAGCTACTCTCTTAACGAAATGTGGCGTATTTTCGTAGTTTTTAGCGAGTTTTTCACGTAGTGGAACAAAAACGCTATTAGGACTCAAATTTCGTCTTAGTCTTTGTTCCATATTTTGTCGTACCTTTTTCTCAGCCAATAAGCAACAAATGACCTCGGGTTTTCGGCATTGGGTCGCATTGTGCCCTAGATGAGCCGAATCATATTTAAATTTAATCATTTTTAAGTACAGTATTACTTTCTGTAAAAAGTTCATCAGTTGCATTATTGTAAAATACATGTGTAAAACGTGCTAAAATTACTGGCCATGCCAATGATTGATATCTTGTTATGTAATAAACGTGCCGTTCACAACGAATAAACGCACACAAAATATTACCTTTATATGGCTCTTTCCGTTACGGGAGTATCTGGGTCATTGTGTATATGTCACTGACGTTCGCGCCAGAATCGCTACGGATAGCGTCTTGTAAGCAAACACAGTGACTTCTGCGAGTGATGCATTAAGTTTATATTATTAATTTTTATTTCCGTTGAATCAAAATAAATTCTGGTCAGATAGCCTAGAACAAATGCAAAAAGAGGAAAAGAGTTTCGTGGGAAAAAAAGAAAAGCAGAACTAGCAGCAATTCCTGGCGAAAGTCTATCACCAGGTAGTTCGGTCGCAGCTTTTATCATCTTTATCCAATAAGTTTTAGTGCTGTACACATCAGAGGCTGCTGCAATCATTGGATCCGATGATGATTAAAAGCCGATTATCTTAACTGGAGACTTTAATGTTAATTTTGTTTCAGAAAAAGCAAAGCCACTCATTGAATTCTTGAAACGGACACTGAATTTGACAATGAATACTGATTCTAGAGAAGCAAAAAATAATTTACGGAACCACACGATTGGTGCGTTTTCTCACATTTTCTTGATTGACTACAATCGAGGATTTTTATATCCTACTTCAGTTACCACACACCTATTGCGTCTTTCTTGGAAAATAATGATGCAGAAAATTGAATAAAAATTTTATTTTCATAAAATGAAGTTTGAATTTTATTGGATTAAAGTAAGTTACTCAGCAGTTTAATATATTCGATCTATACCTGCATTTACGGCCAACGTCGCCAAAGCAGTTTCACTTCTATCGCGGCGTAATAATATTCTTTAAAAAAATTATATATATATTCTAATTCTTGCACTAAATGGAATAAACAATCATTTACATACTTTTAAAAAATCACGGTTGGAGAAAGTAGTCAGTCGACTTAAGGGGGGAATAGTACCTTGCGGAGTCTTTATATTGCACATTTTGACGTACTTTTTTCCGATTCCTCACCAACCAGTAAATTCTTCTCCTTTTAATATGAGTTTCTTGCAGTTCGTGCAGAAAAGTACAAAGCTTAAAATAAAAGAAAAATTTTGCTGTAAAATTATTATAATTTTTTAAATAGCATAACAAATGTGGATACAAAAATAGTAAAAACTAAATAGCTCTCTTTCTGTAACACACAAAGTAACTTTGGGAAGACTAAAGGTAGATCCTGTGTTTTTATATAAAATAAAAGCTTAAGAATGCCTGTATTCTTCATACCTCCGATTTTAAATTTAAATCATATTTTAGCATTTTTTTAAAATTAAAAGATTGATTTTAAATCTTTTTTTTTAGAATTTATCACATTACAAAATAAATTCTACTGATCCAATCCCAAAAACTGAGGCATACAGAATGCAGATCTACATTTTACATATAAAATATCGTAGCTCTGAAACCAAAGCTTTCTTTAAATTTTGTAAGAAAGTAGAAAATTCAGAAACTGAGAAAATCAAGTTTAAAGATTTAATTATTTTTTTTCCATTAAAATAAATCTTTTTACATTTAAAATGTATCCATTTCATATATTGAGGCTTCTTTTTTCATAAAGTGTTCCTGCCTATTTTGTTTCTCATTCTCAGTGACGTAGAAGCCGTTTTTGTGAGAGTTATAGACAATTTCCCCTCTCGTTATTTATGCCTGAAAATCAGAAATAACAGAAAAATATTTATTTTAAAACCCAGATTTTTCATAATATCTAGGTGATTAGCTAGTTTATCATCATAATATTGATTCATTTCAGACCAATATCAATTGTTGTTTTGTAAGATGCTGATATTTTTGGTCAGTAATTCTAAGCTGTAAAATTGAGTTGTTAACCTCCTCACTTGAGCAGGATTTAAAAGTACGAGGTGAGTCGCCAACAGACCTCTTGTTGCTTCTAAGTGCGAGATACTGATGAAACAAATAAAAAATCAAAACATTCCAAACAGAATCTAACGAAAGTTCTGTTTCTTTACATATTTCAAGTATTTTTGACACATTTTTACGTGCTGAGAGCGTAATTTTTGTCAGATTTCAACGAGGTTTGCTTTAAAACGTTCTTAATGATGTACATTAATTTTTAAAAATGTTTTTGAAAATCCTATGGCCCTTTAAAATTTTTTTCCTTTTCCTTTCTGTACCGTTAATGTTGTTAAATGTTCTGCGAATGGAAACTGACTTTCAGAAAGCAGATCACTTTTGCTTTGCTGCACAATATTTCCAACAAATATTTTAATTTATAAACAATAATTTTTTAAATGTTATTGTAATGAAATGTTCAGCTTCTTATTTAACCCTTTCAGTGATAAAATAGTATATATACGTCAGTGAGGTGTCTAAGGTGGTATGGACGTATATATAAGAATTGTGTTTTTAGCATCAAATGTGGTAAAGCTGTTTATGCACGCCAGCCTGTAAAGTTTTGTAGGGAGATAGGGCTATCTATTGGAAGCAAAGAGTATTAATTTTCGTCTTACACCTTAAGTAGAAGCGCCCTAGCAAATATTTTACCGAAAGCTTGTGAATTTACGATAATTCAAGATGGCAATGTGTCGACGAAAACTAGAGTATATACCTGATGAAATCGAGAACGTTTTAACAAACAAGAAATCAATTTTATGATGCAAACAGAGATGATCAAGGCGGCAACAATCACTAAAAAAAGTTTGTTTAGAAAAAAAAGAGGAGAAATCTGTTAAACAATAGAAACTTTTAGACAGCCAATATCGAAAATTCCGATATTTTTGGAGCATATTCACTTGTCCTGAATAAAAATTTTAAATAATCTGTGGGGGGAGGGGATTGTCAAAAAAATTTATCATTAACCTAAAAGTTAACCTACCGCTAAAATATTTTAAGTGTATATGCCATATTATTGCGCGTGTAATCTTATGAATTTACATTCTTAAAAATTAAAATATTAATTTTTTAAACAATTTGAATTTTTTCATAAGCGTTCAAAGAAAATGGCTTCAGTTATCCTTTTTAATCCTTTTGTGGTTTTTTTTGTGCATGTTTGTGTTCAAATCATTTTAAAGCTCTATGAGCACAATCTAAAACACTCCAAACCTATGAAATAAATTTGAATAAATATGTGCCCTATTTCGGAGGAAAATTAAACGAACAAAGTTTTTTGAATGAATTTATTTTAAAATGCACTTATTTTAGACAACCAAGTTTGTGTAGCATTTTAAGATGCAATTTAAATCGTAATAAATAAATAAATAAAATAAAAAATATGAATTCTTTCAATAATAGTTAAACTGCCGGCCATAAAAATGCAACACTCTGAAGGAAGCATGCAAACTATGTGAAATTTATGCCATGCGTTCGCTGCAAAGAAATATGCAAATCATTAGTGCAGACGCACATCACCCATATTGCACCATCTCCTTCAGATCTCAGCTTTCACTGCAGCCTTCGGCACCATAAACTTTTCGGGAAGGGGAGGTGCTGCTTTTTTTTTTCAATTTCTACTATTAGCTCACTCTCTATATTTATCGTTCAAATTTTCACTCGTTAATAAAATGAATTTTAAAGCACTCAATTGAGCTTAAATTTTGCATACGCACTTATTTTGGACGACAATACAGTAATTTAATTATAACTAATAAAAATTAAATGATTAAAATTATTCAAAGAATTACAAATACAGCCACGTTGGCATCATTCTCGGCGTTCGTGACCATTTTGGTGTGTCAAAACCTGAAAAGGTCTTTTTCTCACGTTTTAATGTGCCCATTTGAGTTGAAATTTTCTATACACTTTTGTTTTGAGTAACAATATGATAATTTAATTATAATTAATTAAAATTATTGACTGAAATTAATTATTTAAGGAATTACAGCCACGTTGACTTCATTTTTAGTGACTTGGATCAAAAAACTACAAGATTTCTTTTTCCCTCACGTTTGAAAGCATTCAGTTGAAATGAAATTTTATATACACGATTGTTTTGGAGGACAATGCGCTATTTTAATGATAATTAATAAAAATTAATTGCCACTTATAATGTAATTCTGTCATATGTATATACATATTTATATTAATTGTCACTATTTAATAAAAAGTAACTAATTTTTTTTATTGATCTTAGGAATTGACTTAAAAAAACTTTTTTATATTACTTGTTTTGGGTATATTCTAAGTATGTGTGGGGAATGGAGTTCCACGATAACATTTTCTTGTTCTAGGGTTTCCGCGAAAACACCTTTAAGTTCTAGGGGTTCCGTGAATTGAAAATTTTGAAGACCTCTGATGTAGACAAGGTTGGGCTTTAAGTCGATCAAGATCGACTGTTGGATCGCTGACATTTAGAGTGACCGCCTTTACTAAGACCTAAGAAGCGCATATTAAATGAAACAATTTCTGGAAACACTAATGCCATTTAGACTGGAGAATCGGCTTTTTACAATCGTTGTGACTGTGTTTACAAAAGTAAATTGATTCGATAAATGTGCAGACCACATGTACCTTCAATGGAAGTGAACGGTGAAAACGTTCGCTGTCACTGTGGGGAAAAAAGTGATCACTGCAGTTCAAGGCGTAGAAATGAATTTTTCCCCATACGACGACGGAACCGGAGATATAAATGTTGATCATTAGCTCTTCGTGCAATAGCGCGGATAGGCTATGGAGATATCATCCCA
>BMAO01006802.1:0-41837 GCA_019973975.1 Trichonephila clavata
ATGTAAAATTCTGAAACAACGTCGTCCTTTATACATTGAAATGTCGTTTCAATAGAAAGATAGGGAAGTATATGACGATGCTGTCAAATTGGCATCATTCATGGCAACCAAATAAATTTACTACAGCAACACGAAAAACAGTTTTATGTAGAAGAGATAACGTAATATATTGATATAAATGATATGGTAGAAACTAAAAATAATATTTTTATTTGATAACATTTCAAAGAAATTAAATTCTGTGCAACATCTTAGCTAGTTTCCTTTTTTTTTTAAATGCAACAAAACGAAGCGATTTATCCATTAATAGAAGAAAAGCATAAAAATATAAAGTATATAAATAGTTCAAAGAAGTTTAAATTGGATTTCTTTAAAGCTTGTTCCTGAGCACTTCAATCGGCTTCTATTTATGTACGTTCGATGTATAGCCAGCCCTCTGAGTATCGAGTTCGAACAGCAGTTATTCTGGAGGTCCACTTTGTAACATTGTAGCACCCCCCTCCCCACACACATATCCGCAATTTTGAAAGAGAAATACTTTCCAATTTCGTTTTCTTCTTTGTATTTTTGCACTCTGCTCGAAAAGAAGAAAAAAATGAAAAGGGCATGTGTTTGGGTTCAAAAGAAAAGTTGGACTTTTTTTTAAAGTGGTTCAGGTTCCGAAATGGTTAAATATTGGCCTGATTCAATCTCTGGGGGGAGGTAAAAATACACAGTCTAGTCTCTGTTGAACATATGTAACCGATTGCGTGATTCTAAGTCAATCAGGAGAGTGGAACAAAAAACATTTCTTAAAGTTAAGGACACATCATGTGTCTTGTCTGATAAAGACTAGAAAACAATAGAAAGTTTCTTTAGAATGTAATGAAACATTAGAAAATTAAAAGCATTATTTTAAAAATTATCATTTATGAAACACATGTATTGTAGGACTGGAAAGAAATATAGCGTATTATATATACGTTATGTATATATGTATCATATATAATAATATTAAGTAAACTAGGGGAGCTACAAAATGTTTGCTTAACAGTGGACCAACCATGTTTGTACAAATTTGACATCTGTTCCTACTCATTGCTTAAATTATGAAACTGTAATTTAAATGAAAGATGTAGTAATATAGTTTTACAATATTCGTTTTAGACCCCTTATAATAAAAAAATTGATCGAAGAACATGAATTCTTGGCTTAAATATTAAATGTATAATTAATTTTGTGTACAAGTACAAGGTGTCCGAAAAGTATGGCTACATTTTCAAAATATTCCTTGCGGTTTTTTTTATCTTCCACAAAGAAAAAATTAAAGTTTTTGTTTAATCAAACACAAAGTAGGTGGCGCAATGTCTACGGTTTTTCTACATTATCTTTTCCAAATGGCTTGACCTCAAGAACAAGAGCAAGTTGTAACATGGTTTACCAAATTTGAATCCGCAACGTATGTACATTGTAAATTGGGCAATACCCCACTAGAATTTGAAAATGAGAAAAAGTTCCACGTGTGTTGGATGGAAAGAGGGCATCCAATACCGTGTGGCCATCTAGATCTCTAGATAAAACAACTTTGGACTTTGACTTGTAAGGTTACTTGAAGAAAATTGTTTACCACACACAATCTCCAATTCTAAAAACTGATGAAATGAAAATTCCATATTTAGCGGCCATTGAGAACGTTAATCTCTCAGTGCTTAATTCAATGTTGCCAGAAATTTCGTATAAACTTGAGGTGTTGCGCTATTGTTGCGCACATTGGTATTTTGCAAAAAAAAAAACCTTAATGTTTTCTTTGTGGAACACAAAAAAGTCATTAATTAATATACAGTCGACTCTCGTTTATCAAACTTTCGATAATACGAACTTCTCGCTAGTTTGAAGTATATGCTCAGCCCCTAGAAAAACTCTTGATATTTCGAACTAAAACAATGCGATTCGGTACACTCAATACCTCGAAATGAAATCCGTGTCTGACCAGACTACAACACGCAATAATTCGAAATTATCTTGTAAAACTCGACAGTTCGAACACATGCTATCTAGAGTCCCATAGCAAACAGGTTGGAGCTCATATGTATTGTATTGTCTATGCATGTATCCCCTGTAACGTAGCCTATTTGATGGCCACCTGTCTGTTATCCCTTCTTTGTGTTTTCCGGTTCTCGGGTGAATATTGTGTTTTTTGCGTCGGACTGACATAACGATTTATGTCTCATCTGTGTGAATTATAGAATGATAAACCTAATAGGGCACGGGCCGGACTGGACCCTGCCTTGAAGAACCAGTAGTGTTTGAGACAGTGTCTGTGGGAACCGGGTGCGAAAAACGATTTTATTTCCAGTGAGGAATGGAAGCGATTTGGTGAGAATGTTCGAGTATTACTACATAAATGCATTCTTTTAATACTTTTAACTTTTGTGGGTGTGTATACTAATTATACCATATACTATATACTTTTTAAAATATTTTAAAGTTATTTTATGCATATGTGCCCCTTTGTTGTTTTATTCCATAGTTTAAATTTAGATGTGTTAGAAAAAATTTCGAGAGTGTTTTCGCGTACTCTCTTAATAATTCGAAGGTTTTCATTAGTCCCTTCAGCTTCGAAATATCGAGAGTCGGCTGTATTTGTTTACTTTTATTTTTTAACATCTAGTTATACATTTCAGACACTCCATATATTGTACAAGGATATTTTGTTCATAATTCGAGGACTTACAATTTTTAAACAAAGTTTACAGTAAACTATGATTTTAACTAAATGTAAAACAAAATATAAATTAAATTTTTAATATTTTGATGTACTGTATATTTAGCTTTGTATTCTTCTCCCTCCCCCCCTTCTTTTTCGTATTGTCGCTTTATATAATTCGCGTTTCTGAAGCAATTCAATTCAAGGTTTTTTTATCATTTGTCAAAGAAAAAGAATCTTCTTGCTGAAAGTGGTTGAAAAGTATTCGATACCAAGAAAAAAAAAACTTCACTTTCCTAGACAGTTCGATGCATATTCAAAGGTGTGGAAAATCAAAAATCTCATCCTGTCTTATAAAAAAAGCCTTTCAGGAAGAGAACAAAGCAAAATATTCTATTTTTTAAAGGGCAGCAAGTCAAATCTTTGGTAAATCAATCAATCCAGCGTTTCTCTAACTATAGGACATGCCATCCCCCCTCCCCCGGAAGGGCGTGTACGAGGAGGGAGCGAACATTCTGAAAATTCGAGAACAAATTATTTAAAAAATATTATTTTTCTTAAAGTAAAACAAAATGCATTCTGACATAATAAAATGTAAAATGCACATTTGCACTGGAGATGAAAGGAATAAATATAAGTAAAACCTTCACAGATATTAGTAAATCCTTCGTAAACATTGTCAAGACCCTTTTATTGCATTTTAAAGCCATCGAAATAATTTTATGGATAACAGTGAACAGAGAAGATTGTATTTCGGAAAGACATATATACGTCCGGGGCAATTAACTCTTTGGTTGATTGAGAAGTTTACATATGACGGCAGCACTAAAGAGGCTAAAGTTATATTGTAGCTTTAGCATAAAAGTATAGTAATATTCAATGCAATACATTGTTATTGTATGTAAGGGGGGTGATGAAAATTAAATGATTGAAAATTGGGTCACAAATATGGAGCGTTTGAGAATCACCGAGTTAATCTGACTTCAGATTAGAAAGGTTATCTGCACACTGATAATTTTGAAACTCTTAAACGGTAACCATTAAACTTAGAAGTTAAAGAGGTTAAGTCTCAAAATTGAATAAACGTTCAAAAATGAACTTTTTTTTTTGTCATTGAGTCAGCTAGACAAACCACAAAAATTCTTCAATAGAAAAAAGATTGAGGAGACAGTTCGTGTCAGAAGTAACAAAAAACGTAGTAGCGTGCTCCAAAAGTGTTTCTCGCACGCGCCATATACAGAATAAAAAACTTTTCTCATTGCATGTCGACGCAGTTCTTTTCTTTCCGAGATATAAGAAAGGACAAAAACGGCCCCGAAGGGGGGAAAAACTTTCCTTCAACACACTTGAGAAAATTACATACTTATTAAGTCCGGGGTGTCAAGAATTGTCCTCTTGGGTAGTTTCTGTATGAAATATGACTCGAGCAAATTAATCATTTATGAAAAGAGACAGAAGAAAAAAGTAACAGTTTATCTTCTCTTGCGTATATTTTTTATTGAAACTCATCTCTTATAGAATGGAGTTTAAGAAGTTTCTAATAGATAGGGTTGTTTTTGTTTAACGTGGAGAAGTTAAGTGATTAGAAAGAGGCTTAAAAATGTGGATGCAGAAATTAAAATTAAAAGAAATTTCAAATTGTATACAAAATTTAAGTGATGGGAAATAACAAGAAGTGATGAATTTGAAAAAATAAACTGTTAATTATAATAAACATGATTGGGTGCTCTGAGCTAACACCAACGCCACTCATGGTCGGAAGCTTATGGACGGTTTTACTTTTGGTTGAGTCGTGGTTTCGAATAAATGCTTCTATGTAGAATGGATAGAATAGAACAGTGTCGCCAGGGGACCAACTACTTCATGGACAACTAAATGCATAATTTTGTACCTGGCAAATCTCTAATTTGTAGACAACCACTATAACTACTTTGTAGGGTCAAAATTTCCCGGAATATGTCAGTTACAAATATTATTAAGGAATATAATGATAAATTAATCTTATTAGACTTCAAAGTACTGTTCTATTGCATCCACACGATTGTTCCAACTTTCATATAATTGTTCTAAACTCTCCTGGAGTCCATTTTCTGAGAGGCCTTTCAATTGCCCAGTTGTATTTTTCTTCTTTTTTTGTACAAGCGAGGAGTTTCTCTTCTCCTTTCACTTGGCTGATGTTTAAGAAAGCAACATGTATCATAATCTGTCAAGAGTTTCTTTAAGAAGCAGGCATCTTTATCAGCCAAGTCAATTAAATCTCTGAACATGTTTACTATCATTTCTTTTTGATCCGGTGAAAACATTTTTGGAATCATGTGCAAACAAACACGATATTGTTCGTATTCAAATCATCACGAAGAATGCTGTGCAAGCTGCTATATGAAATTTAAAGTTTTGAGGCAATAGCATCAAATCTTATATGTGTGTCTGCGCACACGATTTCGCGAAATCGCTCAACATTCTCATTTGTAGTAGAAGAGTGGTGCTGCGTTCGTAATTATGTCACTCGTACACAAACGTTTTTTTTTTTATTTACATGGCATGTTTCCGTCTGCTTTCTTTGGCATCTCGAGTATTTCAGAAGGAGATTTCTCAAGAAAGCGAAGACTTTGCTTCAAAAACGACATTTCAAAATCCGACAAATGAAAAATTCGCTTTATCAGAAATGATCTACACCAATGCTGACAGTGCCAGAAATGAATTCAAAATGAATGTGTGTTAAAACTTATTAGCTCTGCAAACCTACAAAAGAGATAATTTCCCTCCAGCGTACACTTGTGATTATGTAGGTCAGTGCTTCTCAACATTTCAATACTAGCGACCCAATACTCACTCAATTATCTCGCCTCCCCTCCATAAGTATAATATATTGAATTCAAAAATACAAAACTTTGACATTAAAGCGGCAATACGACTTTTACTTCTAAAGTGCCACGAGCGTATATAACCGTCTTTCTTGGTCAAAGTGTTATTGCCCCAAATGTATATATACGTAATTCCGAAGCACAATCTTCTCTGTGCACGGCTATCCATAAAATTATGCCGAAGGCTTTGGAATGCAATAAAAGGACCTTGATCATGTTTGCGAAGAATTTTCTTATTTCAGAATAGATTTAATTATTTATTACTTTTCTTTCCCTTCAATACATCACATATGTACGCCTACATGGAAAATGGTGGCAATGGGGAGTGAATCGCGTAACATTTAATCGGAAGTTAAGGCATTAATTATAAACCTTACAACTCATCAGGGTAAGTATTAAGAGAGATTTGTATATAATTTTATATATGACAAGCCCATGGGGGCACTGGTATTTATTACACTTGCTCCTAACTCAGTATTATGTATCACAGTACTGCACAATGTATTTTTAAGTGTATATATCAGTATAAAGAAATATTTCTTTTTTTTTATTATGCCGGAATATATTTCACTTGTTAAATTTCAGTAAATTAATACTTTGTTTAAATCTCTTGCTTTCCACTTTTAATATGCTCGCCCCCCCCTCGTAAAATTATCAGGCCTCCTCGGGGGGGGGGCGCACCCCAAAGTTTGAGAAACACTGAGTTGTATGCGATTATTCCTGGTGCGCTACGCAACAATTATATTTGTTGTGCTCGTCGTTTTTCAAGTACATAAAATGTTAAGTGTCGACGGCGTATATAACCATCTCGCTCAAACGATGCATTATGTTACCCGGACGTATATATCCGTCCCTCCGAAATACGATTCTTTTCTATACGCTGCTAACAGTCAAACTTTTACGAATGTTTTGGAATGCAATAAAAGGACCTTGAAAGTGTGTCTGCGAAGTTTTTACTTATTTCAGAGAAAAATTTGCGTATTTCTGCCTTTCTTTTTCCACAATACACCCCATACGCTCTGCCTATGAGAAAACAGTGGCAATGGGAAATAAATCTCGTAACTCTTAATCAGCAGTTGAGTTAATCAGAACCTCAGCCCGAATTTAAAAAGAATCTTAAACGCAACCCCTCATAAAATTCTTGAAAATGGTTATGCTCTTCGAATTCTAGAAAATATTTTAGAGGTAGAAATTTTATCACTGAAAAACAAATTATTCAGTTTTCTTTCATAATTGAATTCTGTATTTATGAAAACACATGTTTATGCTGCACTTCACTCTTTTTACTTTCCGATTGAACATAAAATAATGTTGAGGGAAACAGATTTTCTTCCTTGCTTTATGTGTGTTAATACAACAAAGAAAATTGCAGAAAGTTAATACGGTGTCGATTTAACTATTCAGACCCTTTTTCAAAAAATCAATTTCATTTAAAGTAAGTTCCTAACAAAACAAAAAATGCGTTGAAAACATTTCCATAAAGAAATAAGAATCTGAAACTGGGGGCTTGCGAATGTTTGTTTCGAAAGTCATAAAAATTTATTTCTCTGTGTCGCGTGAGAAGAGAAGTTTCCAGAAACATTATACAGTGGACAGATAAAAATAAACTAAAAACAAAATTTCCTTTAATATTTCTTTTTTGTTCTTTCAGTTGTTTCAAAAAGTTACACTTCGCGCTTACGAGCGCTCATCAGCGCTACCGATTTTAATTCAATACTTAATCGCGTGAAAAAAAAGTGGACATTTCTTTTCTCTTTGGATTTGCTGTTTTAAACTTTTTTTAAAAAATGGTTTTTGTGATACTGCAAAAATTTATTTATTCGCCCAGCCAGTAACAATGTTCACCAAAAATTAGGCAATCTCACCTGCATCGCAAAAATTTCGCCAAGTTTCCATTGAAACGCCATTATAATATAAGGGACGGCGTTGCTTGCAAATATTACGGTTTTATCATAAAATTGAAATATTATCGTACAGAGAGTAGTATTAACATATTAAACATCCAAATATAAATTATTTACACTAATTTAAGATGAAAGGTTTACACAAGAAAAAAAAACATTAATTATACAAAATATTCTCTATATTTAAAAAAAAGTTTTTCGTGATGCTGTATTAGATTTACTTATGCATAAAGTATTGAACGTAAAAATGAGTCGTAAAAAGTTAAATGTTACTGAACATGAACACTGAGAAAGAATTAGAACTGCATAAATTACAGTCTTACTATCTGAGTAATGAGAATGAACAGTTATGTAATTTGTACTAAGGGGGTTGGTCACCTTTCCTTCTTTTTGGGTTTATTTTCTTCGATTCAAAACGTTACATTTTACGCTTACGAACCATCATTGGCACACACACACACATTTGTAGTTTTATTTCAAAACTTCATCGCTTAAAAAACGGTAATTTCATTTTTTCTTTTTATTTGTACTATTATAAAATATTCTTAATAAAAAGGATTAAAAGTAACAAAACTAGAAGAAAAATCAAGGTTTTTGTGTTTAGTTAGTTTCAGTCAATTAATCCGAAACGATTTTGAAATTAAAACATCACGTAAAAATATACGACTTCGTCAGAGACTTTAATTAAAGGCTAATTAGGAACTTAGACCTATGGAGTTGACATTCATTAGAATGTATTTATTACAAGGTGGTGCATAAAAAAATCTAAAAAAAATTTACTGTTGTTCCATTTTTTCGATAAAAAGAATCATTTTTGTGAACAACTTAATGAATATAGCTCGGTGTTGGTTGGGGAATAAGTTACTGTATTTTTATTAAAAGCTGAAAAATTGTAAATCATGACATATTAAATCGAGAAATTAATTTTAACATGGAAGAAGGCGCGCACTCGATACTAACTCTATTGGTGGCGTAGGGTGACGATATAATCCCAATACCTTTTTTAAAAATATTTTTTTTGTACACGATAAAAATAGTAATTCCAGTGAATAATTTAGTTAAGAGAAATTATAATTACCTACTTTTAAGGATTTTTCAATTTTTCTCAAATAATTCGAGACCATTTCTAATCAAATTGAACTAAAATGTTTCAAATGCGTATGATTTTAACAAAAGACACAAATCACAGACACTTTTCGCTAACATGGCAGAAAATATATTTACTAGAAAAGCTGCCAGATTTTGTTCAAGTTATTGTAGTTTTATTGTCCTTTGATGATCGACAAATAGCATGTACTACTGTTTCCGGCTTGTGTCTTTTTGACAGGACGCAATGTTCACTTGTGGAGTTTATGTAGCATTTGAAAATTTTCCTTTCAAATCAAATGTCTCGTGTGTGTGTGTGTGTGTGTGTGTGTGTGTTCGTCGCTTTTTCGAACTTACTTTCTTTTTCAGGATTAATAACCATTACATCATCAGATTCTACTCCTGATTGATGAGTTTGAACTGGTCCAATTCAGATCACATATGACCATTTCTGTTTCATTATATTTTGTTAATTAACATTCATGAAATACAATGAATCATATAGCACAGAAATCAAAGCCAGTAAGTCGTTCACGGGAGAAAATGTAGTCTGTTCTTAGAAAATATTTTGGAACAAAAGTAGTCGCGTGGGAAATTCAATCACCCCAAATACCTTAAAATTGTACAAAAAAATACGCTTTTCACTCTTTCAAATACCGGAGAGATATGTGAGAAATACGCTTTACATTCTCTTGAAGACTGTCATGTAATAAGATACTGACGAGGTTATCGGTAACAAATAAACAGTTTTCACAGAAGTAACAATTTCAGCTGGGGTGATTCTGAGCCCCACGTGACCACTACCGGGTTGAGAATTATTCAGTAAATAACTTTTATAATATATATTATTTAAAAATTCAAGTTCATTTCAAACAATTCAAAGAGAGGATGAAGAAAATTTGTTTCGTTATTAACTTCGATTTTTATTAAATAAAGCACCCGATCGTGTTTATTACGTTGTACAAATGCATATATTAAAGTCTGAAAGCTATGCAAGAGACCATAACTAATTAATTTGAAGATAACCTAAATTGTTCCGACAATGCGGAATCATTCAACAAAGTTTTCACGCTTTACCGAAATTGACTGATTACTTATTTGTGTAGCCGGCTGGTTTGTATATTTGTTTTGGCGCTAACATTGTACGCGCATGTTTGCAGGTTGGACCCCAGCCTAAGTCGGTGGATTTTCATGATGCAGAAAATTGACAGCGTCCATGTCGCATGATTATACGACATGTTAGAATCTTTAGAGGGCATGTTTGGCTTGGGTGTCTTAGGCAAGATTTAATTCTTAAGGATGGTTTTGCATCGTCAGGTGCCTCCCTCTGCTCAGGAAACTGGGCGTATAAATTACATTGTGGCAAGTAGTATCCACCTATGTGTTTTCGCACTAAAATGTGATACCAGATCCCATTGAATGTACTAGGCCTACAATGGTAAAATACTAATTTGAGCTCCATTTGAAAAGAAAAACTCTTTTGCACTGAGTAATGAAGGCTATAAACGAAAGACTTTTTCGGCAAAGTTTCCAGTAAAACACCCGAGCTGTTTTGCATTCTTCAAACGTCCACACTATTAACATGAGGACATTGCGCCTCGAAACATTGATTGCGCGTATCAGCTCCTCTAAAAGAAGGGCCTTCAATGGCGCTAGGATTCGAACCCAAAACTCAAAATTAACAACGTTTTTCGCTAGTTCCCTACTATGACCACTCCGCTACTATGGTCACTCACAGTTTCTCAGTAGATTAGCCGATTTTTACTGTTAAAATGCGAAATTACTTTCATAATTAGAGGTTTCCGTACCTTATCATACTAATGTGTACATTTGTGTGTATAATTTCATTCCTTCTTTCCTCCTCCAGCAATAATTTTAACCAATTAGTCCATAGCCTGGAATTCATGGTAGTCTCGTTGCTACTGTTGAGTTCTCATGCAATAAAATACCCACCGAGTAGAAAGAGACACGTTAAATGCCGATTAAATGTTAAGCGATTTGCTCGATGGTGGCTATGGGTTTTCACTTAGGCACACGTATACGGTGTATTGGGGGAGGGGAGGTACAAATAATCAATTTTTTCTTTGAAATAAGCAATTCCATCGCAAACACTGCTATGATCCTTTTTATGCGTTCCAAGCATGATATCAGCATAAATACAAGGATCACATTTCAAAAAGACGTATATATATATGTCCGGATCACTCAACGAACAGGTTTAGCGATATGGATATATACGCTGGGGCAGTTAAGGAATTAAATTTATGTACGTTCTAAATATTCACAATGGAATAAAGTGAACGTTCGGAGAGTGGGATGCCATCTCAAACGCCAAATCGTGTTAAGGGTCTCAGGGGTGTTAAAAATGTTTCGAGAGCACAAAATGTGAACAATTTTCGACTAGAAATAATTCTTTGAGGTTAAAATGAAATAATTTGATTCTTTTACACATTTTTTATAAAGGAATAAAGCTTCAAAAAAGTATAAAATGTCTAAAATATAATCATAATTTTAAAAATAATAAGCACATAAATATAAGAAAAATTTTTGTAAGAAACAAATAGTAAGTTTTACGACGCGCATGATATTTTCTGAAATAATAATTTTAATTACTAGCAATAAGTTGATTTATAAAGTCAAATATATATTATTAGATGGTAGCGATTAGATATAAAAAGAATAAAAAATAATATTTTTAAAAAATAAAAAAAGTACATTTTTAAAATTTTTTTCAAAAAATTTATTTTTTTTGAAATTTTTCAAAAAATTACAAATATGTAATACTATAAATAGCTAGGATTTAAAGATTATGATAGAGTTTATAATTCTGTAAAGTTTTATGCATCAAAGTATGATAGTTTTTGAAACGCAATGCGCGTAAGTGAAAAAAACACAAACTGAGAAAAAAGGCTTTAAAGTTTTAAATTGAATTTGAGAAAATAAATTTTAAAACTTACATGCTAAAATGCTCCAGGATCATAGGATATGCCTTCCTGTTGCTCAAACAGCTCAATTTCTGTACTCTTTTTAATTTTTTAAATCTCTGCGAGCTTCAAACGATGACGTTGAGCTCCTCTTTCTTGACGTAAAGATTCGACGATTGTCACGTTCAGCCAGGGACACAAAAACATTTTTGTTAATTTTTAAGCCAAATTTCTCTAAAATAGTATTAAGTATTTGATTTCCATCATTAAAAATGCTGGTTGCTAGATTTGCAGCAATCTCTGCAATCTGAAAGCTAGAATCAATCGTCTTCGGACAAAACTTCCAGATTAATGAATTTAAACTTTCATTAGGATTCTGTGTCTTACCTCCTAAGCATTTCTTCAGGAGTGCCAGATGAGATAAGTCTGCAAATACAGGCTTAATTACATCTTGAACAGCTTTCGCAACTGAGGGTTTGTGTTTATAATTTTGTAAATTATTATTAATTGCGGCATTATACTTACACTATGTATTTGGATTTGTACGACAAAATCAGTGCATCGGTTCATCATCGGTGCTGCAAGAATGACCCCGAACAGCCCAAATGGCTTTCCGCATTTCCTTTACACTAGTAGAATTGCATCGAATAGCATTACCATAGTAATGCGCAAGCTTATCAATTAAACTATCAGTTAACCTACCTTTACCGCCTATAGTTTTACCATCAGATAATTTCTTCTTACCATATAATAATTTAAGCTTCCTAAGCCTTGTACCCATTCTCTTTTGCACATGGCCTACACATTCTATTTTCTGAATAAGATGGCATCGCCGTATGGATTGTTTTCAGAAAGGGCATTGAATGTTTTTGTATCGCCATCTACTATGTAGTTCGAATATTTCAGGTTGTGAAGCTTTTCTGATCGATTAAAAATCCTCAACATCCCGTCAACCTCCATTTTACCAGCAGGGTCAGAATAATTTTTTCTACATGAAATCTTATGCGCTCTTTGCTATTTATTGTACTTGATACCAAACTTTACCCCTTTATAACTGTCGCTTCATTTGCAAAATGAGGGCAACACTTCCAATCCAAAACCTTACCTGTTTCGCTCCCTATTAGAGTACATACTCCAATCAACGATGAATGTCCTCTCGGCTTCCAGGTCCCATAACCACTTACCGTTAAAATGTTATCAGGTAACGAAGAATTTTCTTCGACAGCTGCCCTGTTCATGCTTTCTTCGGCGACTTCCTTCATAACAAGTGAAAGCTTATTATTAATAACATCATATGATTTTTGTTCAACAGGATTAGGAAGACTCATTACAGAACAAAAGGTTTTTAATGACTCTAAACCTTGACCTATGCATCCATTGCTAAAATAGATCTTCTGTTAATTTCTGGAGCATTATTTTTATTCCCAATGTTTTCACAGCTTGGAAAAAGTACAAATACTCCCACATTTTTTACAATGTATTTCAAAATTCGAATATAAACCACGAGTGGATTTTTCATTAATTGTTAATGGTTTATGACATTTTAAACAGCATGATACTGACAAAATAGAGCTAAAGGTTTAAATAAAATCAAAAATACGATATTCTTTGAAGTTTTCACTTACCTTAACAAGATTTGACTTTAATGAAGTCAGAATTCCTGAAAGTTTTTTACTAGAAGCATTTTTCATTTCGGCACACTTACTTGTACTTTTCATTTCTACACACTTCTTCGTATGTTTCATATCTGTAACATGTGAGTCACTTACCTTTAAATATTTGTTTCCTTTAAATCTTTTCCTGGGGCACATTGCCCAACGATTTTTTCAAAATAAAACAACAAAAATCTTCGCTTTAGATAAGCGTTTTAAAAAAACGTGTACTAAAGTAAACACAAGAGAATCAAAACACAGCAGAATGAATGTGTTGAGTTGCAGGCTTCCTTCTGATCAACTCAAGAGCTTAAAATATTTCATGAGGCTTATTAAAAACAAAAAAATAAATGGTATGCATGAATTTAAAAATAAATGGGCGTGGCATGTGTCCATTTAAAAGTTGTTATGACTAAATTGCTGTTTGCAATTTTTTGAATAACTTTCGAAGTTTTAAGAGTATTGTCACGTGGTTAGTATCAAAATGTTCAGAAAAAAATGAAGAACAAGATATATTTTTTTCGAAAATTCGAAAAAAAATTTTTTAACACCCCTTAGACCCCTTAACGAACCATGGCGCAAAACTAGAAGATTCGTTGCAAATAACTTCTCGAATTCTATAATTATTTTTTTCGTAAAAAATAGAATGTTTTTTATGTTTTTCATTTTATATAGTTTCTACTCAGTCACTTTCTCTGAAAATTTATTTAAACATTCAAAAATATTACTATTATTCCAATAAACATCTGATTTTCATTTTAAAGATGCTAGCTGTACAAAGTGAATGCGGAGATAGTAGCCAAGAGGTCATGGGCACCAACTCGGAGCCCGCATAGTCGAGTCACGGGTTCAAAACCTATAGTCACTAAAAATACACCATTTATAGGGACTGATGCACGTTAAATCTATCGATATTCAATTCCATTCGTTAACGTGGTGGGGTATTTTGGACTGGCTCAGGTGTAGTCTTTTTTCTTGATCGTAGTTCATAATTACGAGATTGGTTGCCAAAAGCTCTCTTGTTCATTTACAGTGCAATGTAAATTAAATATGTATTATGAAAATTATCAAAAAAACAAACAAAAACACGCAGAAACGTTAAGTACAAGAAATGAATTATAAACTGTCCATTACATTTAAGCGAATCGCCTCCTCCCAATATCACCGTTTTTCACATAGGCGAGCGAATACGGTGTATTGTTTGCAAAAGGCATAAATTATATATATATATAAGCAAATCCTTCTCTGAAATAAATACATAATTCTCAAACAATGGGAATGTTCTTTAATTGCATTCAGAAGCCTGCGTAATTAGACGCACATATACGCCGACTAGACAAGATATATATATACGCCGGTAGTAGTTAAAGAGTTAATTGTCTGCTCTTACGTTGAAAAGTGAAAATTAATCATTTGAATGTAGGGTACATAATTATAAATCTCTTACAAGTTCAAAAATTCCATAAAATGAAGTGAAGTTTTTACCGCGGATTTTGATTAAATCTCATTTCTAGAAAAATAGTAAATCACTACATTTTTAGAAGAGTCTCATAGCGAAGTAACTAGTACGAACTTCGAATTATGAAATGCTGAGGTTTCGCTGGGATGCTGCGTCATCTATTGGCAGCGCATACTATTAAGTTTAGCCTTACGACTTAAATAGAATTCCAATTTTTTTTAAATTAATGTTTAAGTGCCGTGTAAATTAAACGAAATCCCGCGTTGTGTAGAAGAAATTGTTTAACTTACCATAAATTTGTTCCTTTATTTAACAACACACCGACACATTTTTCAAGAAGAATTTAACTTAAATATTACTCTAAAGAAGCAATTCGTTACCCCTAAATATACCCTTTTCCTTTCATTATCCCCAGGCATTTTACAAAAAGAAGACCTCTCATATTCGAACAAGACGATTCATATAGAATACTCAATCGGCAAAACCATCCCAGAAGGAGAACAATTGAAAGATTAAATTGAAGAACCCTTGTTTGCTCAATCGACTAGTGCTAATCGAAAATGCTACTTTCTTCAGAATTTAATCGCCGCAAGGGAAAGTCTGCAGAGATGCATGGAATGTGAATGAGTGGGTATATCAATCGTCTGGGCATTAGAAGTACAATTTAAAAAATGCGAAGGGAAATCAAATTTAACACTAGATATTGATTTAGTCATATGTAACAACGACGTATTGATTTAACCCATTCACTCAGAACTGCGACATATCTCGTAGTAAGCGTGTGCACCAAACCTGCCAGTTACGTCATATTTCGTAGTCAGTGCTGCAGTTTTAGATTGATTACTTGTCTCCGTTCGAGATAGGTATTATAAGAAAGGATGAATGAAAAATTTATATGATGCAAAAACATGTTAATTGTCAATTTTTATAACAAAATTATTAATAACTTCTGCGATTGTATTATAACAAAATTTATACATATTCCAAAAATAAAAAAACTACAATTTATTGTTCTTGATGAGTATGATGAGCTTTAAAGCAAGGATCAAACCAAAGTGATAGGTTGCTGGGACACACTAGACAAAAATACGTCTCCTTACATTTTTTTCGTTTTTATACACATTCGACATGGCTTTGCAGGCATCATTTTTTTGTATGGGAAGATGATTTAAGTAATGAAAATCAGATGTATTATAATTGCTGAGGTTTTGCAGGGATGTAGCGTCATCTATTAGCAGCGAATAGTATTAAGTTTTAGCCTTATACCTTAAATAAAAGTGTCGTAGCCAATAGTTTTCTGAAAGCAAGTGAAGTCACTGTAATTCAAGATGGCGGCCTGTCGGCGAAAACGAGAGGTGTTACACCTTATTATATCGAGAACATTTTAACAAATAAGGAATCATAAGATGAATTTTCTGATGCAGGTAAGTGTTGATGAAGTGTGTATTGTCCAATTATTAATTCCCTTTAATGCTAAGTTTTTACAATTATGTGTTTCCTGGCCTTGCCTAAAAATATGATGTACTAATTGAAATAAATTATTTTCTTAACGGTTTTAAAGCATTATCACTAACCTTGAATAAAAAAAATATTTAATTGTCAAATTCACTACAGGGGTCATCAGCCGGTAAATTTACCTATCGCTTAAAGGGTTAAATAGCTTCTGTGAAGTATGAATCTGTATTAACATTTCTTTTAAGTAATACAGATAGAATTTTGGCAGTTCATAATTTACCCTTTAATTGCTGTCGGTTTATATAGCCATCACACTCAGTCTGTGCGTAAAGTGCCCAGGAGGTATATATGTCTTTTGCAAAATACAATTCTTTCCTTTGTGCTAGTATCAATAAAACTATTTCAAAGGGTGTGGAATGCTATACAATGGCCTTGACAATGTTTGTGAAGGACTTACTTATTTCAGAGAAACATTTCCTTGCTTGAGCCTAATTTCCCTCGTACACCACATATGTGAAAAACGGTGTTACTGGGAGGTGAATAACGTAACTTTAGCTCATCATTTGACGAAATAAACAATTGTCTAAAAAATGTTCGTTTTATCACACTTTGATTTTTTTTTTCAATTTTATTAATTTCTTTGACCATGCATTTTGTATTTTCCCATTTCTGAATTGTTTTGAAAGATATTATGAATGGATATGTACAATTTTAAAATCCTTAAATAACAATTAATTATTCCTTTAATAGCAGCTTTAGCTGTAGCTTTATACCATGCAGTTGTCTTCTACATCGCGTATAATTTTTTCCCGCTTTTCAAAACCGGAATAGAAAAGCTCCCTTTCCACGATGTCTCTGACATTATCGCAGGGGATTTTCTAGAAAGTTATGACAGAAATAAAAATGCAAAAGTCTTATCACTCGCAAACTTTCGATTCAATGCATTCACATGCCGCATTTAACCCCACGATTTGAACTAATGTTTGCCTTATCATTTGAAGGTGGAGTTTTATCTCTAGCTCTTTAGAGAGTCTAAATGTTAGTACCAGATAGTCTGATTGTAGTAAATGGCTGTGTGTAAAAATAGTGCATAGATTTCTGTAAAGAAAAAATATTTAAGATATCTGTTGATTAATTATATGCCATAATTAACAAACTCAATATGCTGTTTTTGAAGAAACACACACACTCACACATATATATATGTTACAAATTACGCGTAATAAATGCTTAAAATAATGTAAGTAAGTTATATATGGATATGTAATGCGTTAATATTACTTTCTGTTGAATTTATTTTATGTTGAAATGTTAATATTCCCCAGCAACTCCATTAATTACATTACAATGGTGATTCAATGAAACTTGGCGAAATGTAGCGATAAAGCCAAGTTGGCATCATTTTTGGCGAGTTGGCTACCATATGGATGATTCTGGAAATTGCTGGTGAAATCCATTAATATCCCGATCTATTATATAAGCGTATCTATCGAGAAAGATATGTGCAGATTATAAATAGGAATCACTCATTAAAGATGAGTCAGTATTGCTTTAAATATTGAAGAGTCGAATAGCGATTAGTTGCTACGATCAAGCGAATGTATGTAAATAATCATAATCATTATGTATTTGTATTTTTAGACACTGATAATAGCGTCTGAGTGCTGTAAAATGTGTGAAGGCCTTTTGGGATTTAATTGACACTAATTTTGCAGCTGTATCCTGAATTTCTAAGGACAGTTTTTCTACAATAAATTTTGATCACTGCTGAAGAACTGTCTAGCATTTTGAGACTTATAACAAAATATCCTCGAACCCTGATCTACGTAACATTACGATAAGAGTTTCATATAGACACCAGTGAATGATTCATAATTCCTTTCAAGTTTTCGAAGTGCTATAGCATAAAATCTATATCATAGATTCTCAACGTGGGCGATAACACCCCCTTGGGGGAATTTGAGGCTTTCAGGGGGCAGTAAGAGGCCGAGAAAAAATTAGGGGGCGTTGAGATGGCACGGAGGGGCTTGAGCAGATTAGCCAAATACAGTCTAAAAAGGACTTAAAAACACGCTTATCATATACTAACAAAGTAAACTTTAATACTGTTTACCTTATGTTGATTGTATGTATTTAAATTATTTCTATATCACATGTACGGAAATTTACATATTTCGATAGTTCGGGAAGTGGATGAAAATTTAAGGATTGCATTACATTCAGATCTACATTAAAGTGAATTATATAGTAAACTTTAATTTCTGTAGTGTACGTGTTGTCTTTGTCTGTGACAGTAGGGAAAATGTTTCGTCCACTGCATTTCATTACATATATTATCCAGAAACATAATTAAATATTTTAACCATGAATTAACATGCGATTCTTTGAAGACTGAAACTGTCAATTTATATTTATTTTGGAAACAACAGTTTATTATGAATTACTTTGTATCCTCAAAATCCCTACCTGTCTTTATAACAGGTAAACTAAAACTTATTACTCTCTTTAAATGGAGAAGAAATTCAGTAACGTTTCAATTTCAACAATATCCTATCCATGATTAAAATATATAATGTTACGCATTTAATTATATTTGTGTCAATATCTATTTCAGAATCGGAAGTAAAAAAATTGGGGCTTTAGAAAAAAATTAAATTAAAAAATATATTTTCTCTGTTAGTAATGGGATATTTTTTAAAACTTAACTCTTGTGTTCATTATGTATTATGTACACTCGTGTTTCTCTAGAGTGGGAAGGGGGGTATCGAAATATTTACTAGAAAAAAAGGATCTATATCGAAATATTTACTAGATAGGGGGGCGCCAGTTCAAAAAGGGTTGAGAACATATGATCTATATGATGAATGCACTAAAAAAGAAAACATTTTAAAGAACACAGAAAGAATCTGAGCAGGGTACTAGCAATGTTATTGACAGCACATGCTATCCATGTTATCTGAAAACTTGGTCTATTACATATAGTTTTCGTGTCTACTTTTCAGCGTGATGTCGCAAAACTACATGAAATGACGTTGATAGCACCATGTTGAGAAGAGTATGGTGTTAACTGGACTATCGCTTTTATGTATTCCCTCTAGCCAAAACTTCTCCCGTTGAATATTTCTAAAATATTTAAATATCACTTAAATTGTTTGAAATGTTCTTTTTTTTTAATGTATTCATATTAATTATTTTACTATTGCCCTTACCTCCCTAGGGAGGGGATTATTAATAACTTTGAATGAATAAAGGAATATTTGCGATATTGATATATTTCACTATTTAAACAGATGCTTTTTTTGGTATCGCATGTATTTGCCACAATATAAACAAAACAGCCAAAATATTACGATAACCTCTTAATTGACGATTAAAAATATGAGATTCACCTTCCAGTGCCAGCTTTTTCACATAGACATGAATATGCAGTGTTTTCGGACTGGAGGGGGGGGGATTGAGAAAAATAAGCAAATTTTTCCTCTGAAATAAGTAAATCGTCCGCAAACACTGTCAATGTCATTTTATTGCATTCCAGAGTCTTTGGGATAGTTGTGCTGATAGCTGTGCAAAGAAAAGTGGTGTATTTCGGAAAGACGTATATATACGTTCGAGACATTTAACGCACAGGCTGAGCAAGGTGGATATATGCCCTGGCGGCAGTTAAGGTTTTAATGCGTTTGCGTGTTATAATGTATTAATGTGTTAACTGTTGGTGACTAAAATAGTGAAATTTAATGCCATATACATTTAATGTGACTGCAGGTTTTTGCATTTAATTGAATAGTTAAGCGTAGGCAGACAATAGACGTGGCAATTGCATAGTCAAGAGTGAAAATATTCCGTCATCAGTCTTTTATACTCTAATGGATTATCATCCGGAGAGTTAGTCGGCCGGGATATTACTTAGAATTCATCACTGAACCCCTCGAATACTACTTTAACACTATTCATATACTGACAGTCGAAAGTCGAGGTCAATACTCTGAAATGAAGGGAGTAGTTGTTTAATTAATCATCGTCGTTGACTTTAAATCTACATTCCATTTAGAATTCGTTTTTGAATAATGTTTTGAAGGTAATGATATAGAACTTCACTGAGGGCACTAACTCGCTTATCTATTAAAGTAGGATGCGAGGTGATGAGTTTGAAATCGATAGAACAAGCTAAAAATCTTATTTTCTAATACACTCTCGTAAATGAAAATAGATCCTATATTTCTTTTACCAAGCTTGAAAAAGTATCAAATTCGCGCCTAGAAATAAAACTGCATCGAACGTAATCAAGCGAAAACAGTTACAGTTAGTCTGTGTAAGCTGGTAAGTAAAATGGCGAAATTTTTATTTCAGCATTCTATTTCAGGAAAGTAATATCCGCTGTGTGTGGAGAGGGGAGAGTTAATTTCGAACAGCATTTCGTTTTTATTAGCATAAAGTCGGTTGCAGACATTTGCTTCGGTTCTTTACTTATTTATCTATGTGATTTCCTTGCGTGTAAATTGGGTAGAAAGATAACTCAGTACTGAGATTGAGGCATTTCTTTTCATGATTAAAAATGAAGTCATTTTCTTGAAATGTCGAAAATATATCGGTTTAATGTAACATGAAATTTACTTTTCGTATTAAAATTTGCAATTGATTCGTTCAATAAAATTACTTAATTCTGCTCATATAAAATTTAATTTATGTAATAAAAAATCAAAATTTGGCATTCTTTGAGAGAGTCCAGATATGCTTTGGGATATTTAAATAAATTTAAAATAATAGCTATAAACTCATTTAAATTCCTGAAGTACATCTTTCCAATTGTATAAGATTAAATCATTCACATTTTGCAATATCCGTGCTGTTTTGGATTCATTTATTGCGTGTCTTAGAGTGAAAAATTCAAATTAATAAATTTTTGAAAGTGGTTATGAATTGAAATATTTAAATAAATTATAAACAGTAATCTCTAAATCTCAATCCACAGCCAACTAATGATGCTCTTCATAGAAACAAAATAATTTTAGTTGTGCTACCTATGCATTATAGTGTTAGTGACGCTGATATAATTGAATCATAATGGTTTATTTTGCGGCGTTCAATACGGAATCGATATCTTCCACCGGCTTCTGTTAGAACGTTTGCAATAACTCCAAAAAAATGGTACAGTATTCCTCTAAATACTATTCAGCACTTGTATGGACCAATCCCTATCTGTATTACATGCCCCACGGTTGTCCTACACCATACTAATAAAGTATTCTTTATAAATCTAATGTGTTTCCTTATTTGAATCTGTAGATATAGTGCTAGGCAAAATTCAAGAAACAAGTTAATGGGTATGCAAACTACCTGTATGAATAAAAATTCCTCCGACGATAACGAAGAAGATCAAAGTATTCAAATTGCGCCGGTAGATGGACCATGTTTTAAACTAATGACTGAATCTTTGTTAGACGATGGCTGTGTTGTGTGTGTGTGTGTGTGAGAGAGTGTGTGTCGGAAACATGTTCCGCGATTGAAAGAAGTGTGACAAGGTTTTAAGAAAAATATTCCAGCTGAAATTCATCGGTAATGGGTAGAATTGTGCGGTACAAGTGTTATGTCATGAAGGCAGGTTTAGGTTTGGTGCACGGAATTTGAAAAAAGTCAGAACACCTGTAAGAGATGAAAAAAGAGCGTTTTTCTGTGGGAGGTATTGGAACACTTTAAATAGAACCTTACCTTACCGACCTTACACCTATTTATTTCCATATTTCGGACTATTAAAGAAACACTTGGTAGGTCAGGATTTCAGAATTAATGGCGATATTTAGCAACGTGCCTTGGCGCTTACTTCTACAATGCCGGTTTCAATGGTTTGGAGTACCAATGAAACAAATTCTTATATAAGTATGGTGACTATGTAGAGAAGTATTATATAACTGTTTCTTCCACCATTGTAGGTTTTTTTATTTCCTTAATAAGCATTTACTCTGAGTGGGCATTTTGCCTTATTTTCCGAAACACCTAGGTATATCAAAAATACCAGTTTATAATTATTTTAAAATAGGAATCTATTATATGACAAATAGTATATTTGTGTAGAAATATATTTCTAAGAAACTTGTACATTCCTGTAAAGTAATTGTTAAAAACTGATTCACACATAACCTGTTTAGTAAAAATCAAGTCACTTTTCAAAATAAATAAAATAAAACATCACGAATACAATTTTTTTAAAGAAAAAAATTGCATTTTAGTGTGCGATATATTTAACTTTTTTCATTTAATTTCATTCGACTTGGTTGGTTCAAATTATATTAAGAAAGGAGGTAAATAATATAGAACGGTAAACTATTTTAACTATTAGTGTGATTTCTGAAGCAATTCTCTATTGTTGAATTATAATTCTACTGTAGGAATTAATATTATAGTTTAAATATAAACGTACCAGCTTGTGCATCGTACATTTCAATTTAATTCAATTAGAGAGAAAACTTACACACACACTTGTTAATATAGCACGGCTCTGAGTTTATTAATATAATTCAATTTTACAAAAGGAGTAAATCCTTTAACTTTTAACTAATTAAAATTTATGAGTATTGTAATCCACTATGGATTAATACTAATTTAAACATTTGGCCATCATCAGTAGATGCCTACCACACTGAGAAATTCTAAAATATACAATTGTTTCCCAAACTACCTTTCTAATGTATGACACCATAATATATTCAACCATTTTTAAATAAATGTCTTTAAGATATTATTAGTTCCAATTTATGGCATTGTACCTCTCCCTTGAGTTGCGTAATTTATTTCAATTTTACACAGAAACGCTTCAAGACTATTTTTGCTTCTTGAAAAGTATTCTACTTTTATTTCAATCTCTAACCCGAGATCCATCAAGTGGAAATCTCAAATACTTTACATCTCAATTCTTATTAAGATATCATTCTATTTTCCGGAGTGGGTAATTAGCGCCCCGCAAAGAGTTTTTATTCGGACTATTTATTTTCCTAGACTGCTAGCCGAAACAAGTTGTCCACCCTTGCTTTTAGAATAATATTGTTTCAGAACGATTTCTAAATTTTTAATCTTTAAACTGAGGTTTAACTGGAGAAAATCTCAAAATTCGCTTTTTTTTAATGTTTTAATTCATGTTATAAAATTTGCTTCTGTTATAGATCAACTTTAGAGGTAAGATATATCAACTTATATCTTCAGCACTCTCGAAGGAGTTTCCAAAAGACATACCGGGAAGTAGTGGCAACAGTTTGGGAACTAAATTATTATCAGTACGCATCGCTTCAAACTTCTATTTGGCGCGATATTGAAATCACTCCAAATAAGATATTGGTATGAAATTATACTTTTTAATCCGAGATGACTGCCTAGCACTAAGAACTTGACAAGAAAATAACTTAAAGGAATGTCTTATTCCGACGGAAAATTTTTAATTACTTTAACTTTAAAAGAAGCCAAAATTGTAAAATTTAATATATATTTTCTTTTTTTGTAGAAAGAAACCTGGAGAATTAAGAGTATCCGGATTTCTTGAAAAATGGAATATGAGATATTTAGAAACACTGGAAAAAAAGCTGAAAATATAAAACATAAAATGTGGGAAAATGAAAAAAAAAATATTTCTTAAAAATATTAAAAATTTTCGGCAGAAAAAAATTTTTTTTGTCAGGAGAAAAAAAGATTGGGAATTGCTATTTTGTGAATATATATATATTTCCAATTTATTTGAAAAATTCGAATATATTGAAAATATAACTCGAATGCTTTTCAATCTAACCAAAAATTTCGAGTTCCCTTAATGAATCTCCTCGAATAAGGAATATTTAAAAATGCTTTATTCAAAGTAAAATAAATTGGAAATTCTACATTTGCTGCCAGCGAAAAAAATAATTATACCTGATAGATTTTAAATGTTGGCCACGTAAATTTGTACTGTAAGATCCGCATTAAAACATACAGATGACAGATTTCTTAGCCTGTCTGTAAACAATTTACCTTTCACTGTCACAATTTGAGAAAATGAGTAAGTTTTTATAAGAAAATTGAATTAAAAAGAAATGAAGTAGACAGAAAGTGCGAATTTGTGTAGCAATCTTTTTTATCCTTAAAATTTTAAATGCGAGTCCTCATATTTTTTTGAAAAAAGATCTTAGTACTCACCAGTAATGTTCGAATAAATGGCAAATGGCGAAAGCTGCAATCTAAACAATTCAAAGTATGGAAAGATTAAATTTATTAAAGAATTGAATTAAAGTCGTCTGAAAGTAATAGGGTTAACGCAGTAAAAAAAATGAATAAAAAATTAATTTCCTTATACGTAATAAAGATGGCCCGCACTGTACCAAACATTAAAAATCAATCTAACTATACTCTAATGTTATCACCAAACTTGGCGAATACACTGATATAAAATTCGTAAGCCATTTTACTTAGAATATAAATACTTTAAAGCGCATTCACGTTCATTTTTCATTAGGATTTCTACTTTATTTAATCCTTAAGTTGAGATTCATAAAAAGTCTAATTGTTAACATTTCATTTCATTACAGATCAACTTTAGTGGTAAGAGATATCAGTTTATATCGTCCCATCCACAAAGCAACTTCCAATACACGTACAGGGAAACAATAGCGCGCACAGTAGTTTTTCTCCCCCCAAACAACTGGAGATTTGGCGCTGGATCAAGTCATCAACTTAAAAGCAGGTTTGAGTAGTTCTCTAACTGCTTGTTATAATAGGGATTTTTTTTTATAAAGGCTGAAAATAGTTTTAAGAAAGTGATGCTGTACATATTGTTCGGTAATGGATGATACGAGTTGAAATGGAAGACAGAAAAGAGCCTTTAAATTTTTTTTTCTCGTGAAGATGTATATCACAAGGATCTCGACAAGGTTTTTATTCATTTTTTATGAGATGTATAAAATATTTAAGATTACGCCCGCACAATTTCCGCGTTAAATTGCTCATATTTCTTCCTTTATATCTGACGTTCTATTCTGAGGTAATGTGTTTCTAAATTGCAGGCCTTTCAGTTTGGTGAAATTGAACGTAAACATAGGGGCATTAAAGCTGGAATCTGCCGACCATTTTGAATTTATAAATGCCATGTTAATCTCAGGAGGAATTTCAAAACTTTTCTCCTCCTCCTCCTCAAATCATGACTTTTACTTATTTGACTATAATACAAAGGTGGCAAACCTGTGGCACGGCAGAATCGTAAAAGTGACAAGTAAAGACATTGAACAATTAAAAAAATTGAAAAAATAAACCAATAATTTTTTTAAACATTTTATTAAAACACGGTATTACAAAAGTTTTATTGAAATTTGAAAATCATCAATTAACATCATCAACCTCAGTTAAAAGGGAAAAAAGTTTATTTCAAATATGAGTAATTAATTGAATTACAATAGAAATAATCCATGTAGAGAATACTCTTCATTGTTATATGCGCTAACATTCTAAACGAAACGCGCTGACTGGACATTTAGAATTTGAGGGAGCGAGTTTTAAAATACATAGGAGGAAAATAATAAACAATCCAGTGTTTTCTTGCTATTCACGAATGAAGACTGGCAACAGTATTTAAATTTTCTTACCAATATTATGGGACATTTACCTGATTAAAATTTATATTACAAGAAAAAAATGTATATTTACTAATTTGGTTGATTATCTCCGGTTTTGTGAACAAATTTTCGTGTTTGCAAAAAAAGGTTAGCACACATCTAATACAAGGATTGTAGACTAAGCGTTAATAATTCTCCGAGCTGTGATAGATTTAAAAAAATCTAATATCCATTTCGTTCTAGGTTTGAGGATTTTCAAAATGAAAAAAAGGCAAATATTTTTACAAACCTTTATCAAATTCTCTGTAAGACGTTTATTATTACCTACCTGAAATCTAAATTACTGACGAACATCACCATACTACGCTAAATATATAAAAATTATATATAATGTATATATATATATATATAAATTATATATATATATATATATATATAAATTATATATAATATATATAAAAATTATACATAATATATATAATATAATAAATATATAATAAATATATATATATATATATATATAAATATATAATATATATACAGATAAATTTTAGAAATTTATACCAATAAGCAATTTTTCACAATTTTAGCTGTCACATATTGTTGTTGATTTGGATCTACAAATGAAGATATTACATTTTTTGTAATAAAATAAATAGAACAAAAAGTAATATTACCGAATTAAGCATTTAGATACGAATTAGTTACACTATTTTAATATTAAATTAAGCACTAATTACACAAAATTCGTAACAATATCAAATGAGTGACCAAGTTAAGAGTAATCTGCTATGTTCCAAATGGCAAGGGAATACTTATGTATTGATAAAAGAAAAGTCGATTCCACAAATGAGTATTGAATCATCCTTATGTGCAACAGGAGAAAAAATTTAATAGTGTTGCACATTTCTTTCCTATCAAGCTTATTTTCACTAGATCAATTTTCATCGATCTTCAATTTCCTAAGAAGAAATTATATTACTTCGCATTAATTATTGTTTTTAATATTACACGACCTTTTACTAACAGATACAACATCAACTGTATCGAAAATTACTTCAATGAAACCCACATTAGACAAACACAATTATAGTAGACATTAAACAAAAAACTCGAAATGTAAAATTATTTACAACACATTCATCTTAAAAATTAGTTACAAAAACTGTTTTCAACCGGAGAAAGTAAAAGAAAATGATTTATTGAAGAGAAACTATTTAACAGTTTTCAAGAAATTAAAAAATTAATCCATCCCAAAAGACATTTACTGCACAGTAATTCAATTACATCACCGAAACAATAGCCTCTTAGGTGGCTAAATTATTTTGTTTAAAATTATGTAAATTTATGGCTCAAATAGTTTGGCTACAAAAAGGGGTTGTTTAGTATTATAAATGTGATTAGAAAAGCCCCTCGAGTAAAGTATCCTTAATAATAAATAATGTATATCATAGAGCACTGGTTTATCACTGCGTATGATATATGGCCTAGCCTAATAAATATTATCTGTATGAACACTGACTCATAATAATTAACGATGAAATATTCCCGAGATAAAAACAGATTACATTAAAATTCAATTATTTATAAGTTATAAACGATATCTGAAGCATGCTTATGCAATGATTAGATTTATATAGGGCTTTGAATTGCCGATGTGCTGGTTTGACTAATTATTAAATATTTAATTTGAATTTTTATTTCATTTATCCAAAGTTGAATTAATTGACTAATGCCATGCAGTACAGTTTAATTTCCAAGACCGTAATATCTATCCCAAATAAACTTGTGGACATGGTTAAGAATTTATGGACGGCTTGTCATGAGAATGAATCATAGTACCGTTGAAGACACATGCCGTGCGGAGAGAATGATGAGTACTAAGTCTATCGATGCTGAAATGCCTCCCACATGCATGGTGTGGAAGCTTAGCTACATGAATGCTAGTTTGGTATAGTCCTCTTTACTTAACCATGGCTCAATATTACAAGGTCCGATACCACCCAAACCCATTTTAGATATCAATCAACACTCAAGTTACGTTAGAAAATTATTAACTATTAATAGCCCATTTGCATCGCTTCAAATTAAAAGCTTTTCACATTTTTTCTTCTGGTTCTATTGGGGAACTTGACCATTATGTGTGTTCTCATGTCCTCTGACTAAGGATTTTCATTTCTGGTCTCCTCATCTCAAAATAACAACAAAACCCTTATATTCTTTCTAAACCAGCGTTTCTCAAACTGTGGGGCGTGCCCCCAAAGGGGGGTGCGATGATATCGAAAATAAGTTTATATAAAAATATTAATTTACTGAAAAGAAGCATTAGAAAATACATTCTTACATAAGAAATAAAATACACATTTACAATGATATAATAATTATAAATGTATGTATCGGCTCCTCCCTTCTTTGGAATAACACACAATGTTTTTAATTCAATAACGCTATAATTTGACGCTACAATACGACTTTAACCTCTCTCTCACCGAAAGAGTTAATTGCCCCAAATGCATATATACGTCTTTCCGAAGTACGATCTTTTCTGTGCACTGCTATACATGAATTATTCTAAAAGCTTTGGATTGCAATAAAAGGATCTTGACACACACACACTGTGTGTGTTTGTGAAGGAGTTACTTATTCCAGAGAATAAGCTTAATATGTTCTTTTCTCCCCCCCCCCCTCAATACATCCCATACGCGTGCCTACGTGGAAAAAGGTAGCCTTGGGGATCGAATGCGTAACTTTTTATCGGCAGTTAAGGGATTAATCATAAACTGCACAAATTATTTCGAAAAGCGTTAATGTTTGTACATAATTTTGTAAATGACAAGCCCATGGGGTCACTGTTAATTATTTAACATACTTATAGTATTGTTAAATTAATTATGAAGTACATTGTGCGGAAATGATAGATTTAAATATAAACTCAAGAGCTAAAACTTTATGACCACCCCTACATTTTGCAATGAACTCACCTGGATGACGTGGAAGGAACGTGATCAGGTGGAAGTGGTATTTAATTGCTGTTGGAGAGTCTGAAGAATTATTCTTTCACTTACTTCTGTGTGTGATGGGAAAGGCTGCGGATCTAAGCGACTTTAATAGAGGGCAGATTCTAATGGCTCGAAGGCTCGGAACAAGTATTTCCGAAACTGCACGACTCGTGGGTTGTTAGTGATCCACATTTGTTAGTACTTATGCAAAGTGGATGAATGACGGTGAAACCAGCAGCAGACGACATGGTGTTGGACGTCCAAACGCTATCAAAGAAAAAGGTCGTCGGAGAGTGTCTCGCATGGTGAAGCAAAACCGGAGCCAGACAGTGGCTCAACTGACAGCTCAATACAATATAGTGCCAAGTAGAATAGTATCGGAGCACACTGTTCAGCGGATACTGTTGGATATGGGGCTACGCAGCAAACGCCCCACTCTTGTGCCTTTGCTGACCAAGCGTCATCGCCATCTGCGCCGAGCCGGGGAACTTCGCGACTGGTTCATGGATCAGTGGGAGAGAGTTGCCTGGTCAGATGAATCATGGTTTGGTCATTCATCACGCCGATGGAAGTGTCAGGATACGCCGTCTTCCAGGTGAACAGTTGCTCCATCAATGTTCAGTAGGTCATACGCAGGCTGGTGGTGGCGGTATTATGCTTTGGGAACGTTCTCTTGGGCGTCTCTGGGACCCGTGGTTGTGGTAGAGCAGACCATAAATCCTACAGGGTATCTGAACAATATTGCGGACCAGTTGGACCCTTTCATGGCCTCTGTTTTTCTAGCTGGAAATGGAATGTTCCAACAGGACAACGCCCCATGTCATAAAGCTAAAATTGTGTGGGAGTAGTTCCAGAAACATGATGTTTAATTCCAGTTAATGTCCTGGCAACCTATATATATAACTTACTGGATGTCAACCTGGATCACCTAACTTACCGGCGGGTTGAAGCTGTGTTGCGCGCCAAAGGTGGGCCAACTCGTTATTGATAGGTGGTCATAATGTTTTGGCTCTTGTGTGTATTATACTAATGTAAATGTGTATTTTAAATTATGTCAGAATGTATTTTTTTTTTTACTTTCAGTAAGTTAATATTTTTTTAAAAAATTATCTTTTGTTTAAATTATCCTTTCGATAAGCTCTCGCCTCCCTCGTAGTGTTATTACGCCTCCTCAGGTGGGGCATGCCCCACAATTTGAGAAATGCTGGCTTAAAATAATATAAGTTAATTTACATATGGGCACTTGGGATACTAGTACACACAATTTAAAATTCGTATCTTGATAATTTATAAGATTTATAATTAAAGTCGTATTCTCTCTCTACCTATAACATCAAAGTACGTTATTATTGAATTCAATACATTGTAATTCTAATAAAGTAGGCGTAATGAAAATCATGATTGGACATTGGGTTGCAAACATAGAAATTTTGAGAAGAACTGCTCTGCACTAAAGTCATAAATTAGGATCGTCTCTACACTCCAAGAACAAGTTCTTCCAATGAGATTGAACTGACATTCTCAGTGATCACAAAAGGTTCTTCTACGTTAGAATGAGTTCATGAGATTCTGGAACAGGCAGTCTTCTCAATCTTTAAGCCTTATTTATACTTCTCACACAATATAATGCCGTTAGCTGGTTTAGCTTTTTGTTGACATGGTGAGTAATCATTTGAAGTTGATTCCTTGCTTTCAAATAGCAAAAGAATGATCCAAAAAAATTCAATAATTTCTTTCAGCTGGTGCTTTTTTTCCTTTATGTTTATATAAAAAAAAAGGAATGGAAGGGGTCTAACAAGGAATCCTTCTCCTCTTCCGTCCGATGCTGATTCATTCTTTTGAAACTGAAGGAAAATTAAGTGGAAAAAGTATTCATAGATAGTGGTGGCGTGAACTGAAAAGCATTTACTTTTTTAATGTTTCCTACCTTTTTTCCTTTAGTCTTCGGGTCTGTACCTTGCATTAGTATTGAATTATTACATTTTTATGAATTTGTAATAATGCTGGAATAATGTATGTTTTTTCCTTCTCTTAGTCTTTATGGATTTTAAAAAGATTTCTTTATTTTTGTATTATGTAAATACGTATGTATTTCATGCATTTAACTTTAATTTAAATTATATAAATGTATTGTGTACTTTTGTAAAAGACGTAAACCAAGATTTTCTTCCATAAAGACTGAACTTGGGAGTTGGTTGTTTCCTTGGAGATCAGTTAGTAGTTATAGGCACTTTTCTAGTTTTCTTGGTATTGTTTCCTTGGGCATTCTGCCAATAACCCTCGTATCGCTTTATAGTGTGTCCGGTTAAATTAACTTTTTCTCATTCCCAATTATCTTATCTATAACGGTGCTAATTTGATATCGTAGTGTTACTCACCAAGTTGTTTATGTTCGCCAAGATGGGTGGTGTCTTTACAATATGGTTACCTTAATATCGTGTGGCAATATGGTTCCTACGGGGAGGATGTACAGTATAATTACTTTTTATTTTTTTTCCTTGTAAACCCTATTATTTACAGACGATTTAATTCGCTTTCCTTAAAAATTTAACCTTTTTTTATTTGAATTATTCTAGCTAGCTGTTTCAATCTTCTGTCGTATTTTATGCTATTTTCGAATATTGATGTTTCTAATATTGTTGAGTACCAAGATATTTTTTGTAAAAAATGAGGATTGGGCATTTTATTATTGATTCAAACCGAGAGCATTTCAACCTTATTTTAGTTTTAAATAATGCATTTTTAAAAGTTCCTTGCTCGATGAAATTCATCGAAGGAATGCGGTTTTGAAATATTAGTATTCATCAGCAATTATAAATTATGTTCATATATTATTGATTTACTTTAAAATTTATATTATATAGTTAAATAATACAACTATTATATCACTTTATATGACTATTATTATATATTATATAATTATTATTATATTTTATTGATATAAAATATTGATTGATGCTTATTGTTTTCAATCTATTCTTATATTTTTATCTGAAACATATTTCAGTATATTTCAAAAGAGTTCATTAAAATTATTTTTCTGACTCTTTGTCACAGCTAGGGGTTGCCATCTAGGATTCCATATCACTCGACACAACAAGCTCTTCTTGGCAAGTAGCACTCTGATATCAAATTAGTTTCTATATGATATGTGAATTACACGAAATAACAAAAATTTAAACCATGTACTTATAGAATTTCAAAGAAAATTCAGTATTTTTAATGATTGTATTCTTTAAGTTATGCCCATGAAGACTTAAAAGCATTTTTTATTTAAAAGTCATCATGAACCTTCCCCCCACCCCACCCCCTCCCGTTTAATATTACTGTTTCCATTTTTAAAGAGCACCGATCATTACTTGCCAATAGGCATTGAGAGCATGAAAGTATAGCAGTCATCTAATAAAGAAATGCGAATTTCCAGACAGTACCCACTTCTTTCAAAATTCATACATAGCCTTGTAATATAAGATTTAAATCTCACTCCTTTTTGTATATAATATGCGACCCTTCCAGAAATTCCCCATTACTTACAAGTATGCGCCAAACTTTGAGTCTGGGATATTCCCTTTTAAAACGGAAAAGTCTGGAGTTTTTTCTCTACTCTTTTTAAGAAACATTCGCCTGAATGGCCTTTTCGTTTTTACTTTTCATTTCTGATATCGACTTTCCTTCCTTTATAAATTATTGCGTTTCAAAGATTTTTTTCCTATGAATTTTTTGATCACTTTTCATCATAAAAAAAAAGATATTTTATTTCCAGAAAAAAGATCAAAGATGGAAAGAAATTCCTACCATTCAAGTTTTTTCCCTAACATTTTCAAGTAATAAGAAAGAGTTATGTAAAACTTTTCTCACATTATTTGCGAGTCGTGTTTAGGATTTCAGATTCAAATATCGAATAGAAAATGACAATGTAAACAATGTTATGTAAATCTACGTTCTAATAGAATATATATAGATATATATAAAAGTTTGTTACGGGGAATTGCTTCTTTATTTATACAGATATGAGGATTACCTTGAACTAATTTACTCAGTCTTTGAAAAATTAATTAACCCTTTCGTGAGCCTTGGAAAGATTCTTTCTCACTTACACAGTGTGACAAAATACACCTGCAGGAAACGCAAAACCCATTCTAATATATTGGCCTTGCTATTATAACGATGGGTAGACTAATCCCAGTTTTAGTTTTGTGCTACTGCTCATAATCCATCGATTGTGACAGCTGCAAATTGGACAAAAAAGATGGTACTAAAGAAGATGTACCATGTCCAAAAGCTGTCACTCTATATAACGATGCCATCGGAGATTTTATTTTTCAATTATTATTATTTAACAAATACCTGACCATTGTCCACCAGGTCATTAGACAACGAACTCTCCAATATTTCTTTACAGTACAGTCTGTAGTGGTTCCTATATAAGACAGTGTCAGCCGCCAGACAGAGGGGATCACTTTTGTCTAGTGGTCATGTTACTTGGCTTCAGATCTATACTTCGCGGGTTCTATCCCCGACATTGGTGGCCCTGCTTGAAAAGAAAAAACTCTAAACCATATGATCTATTGTGGTGCCGTAACAAGAGCAATCAAAAGTCCTCAGACCCACTTGACGCCACAACTCACACGCTAGCCATAACAAATCTATTGTTCTTTCACCTATCCACCGACTCACTGGTGGGGAAGTAGTGTAGCGGTTCCTATATAAGCCAATAACAGCCTCCGGACAGAGGTAATCACTTTTGTCTAGTGGCCATGTTACTTGGGTTCGTAACCATAGATCGCGGTTTCTATCTCCGACACAGTCCAAACTCTTAAGTGCTGAGCACACATTAAGATGGCCAGCGTCCATGACTGCCATTTTTAATGATGTTCCAGATTATCAAAAGACCATCATTATTAATGGTGTAGAATTGGGAGTTCCCACTCTTTGTTGCCATGTCATAAAAATAAACAAATTATAAATAAAGAGAGAAATTGAAATAATTGAGTGTATATCAACTAGACACCTGTCTCAACTGCCAACGGCATCCCAATCTAAAAACTACGGTACGCTAGAATCTCTGAACAGATTGTATCAGCAACCGCACTGCACGGTGCGAACCGTTATTGGCATCAAGGCAAGAACCACACGACTTAACAAAAAAAAATTCGTCAACCTCGCAACTATCCCCAATCTACTATCACGGAAAGGTTTTGTATTTGCGAAGATTTTTATGTTTTTCTTTATATAATACTTTATACAAGAAAATGAAAAGTATTTCTTCGCATTTATTGCATTATGAAATGTAAAAAAAAGAAAAATCACAAAAACTGAAGATTTCTAATGTATTTTGTGTTGCATCTAATACATATATTTAGAGAGAGAAAAAATCAGGTTTAGAATTAATACATTTATCACGATGTATTGTAATCCATTCCTAAGTTACACTGAATGAACAAAATAATGTAAACATCAAAAAATTGGGATGATTTTGCTCCATACATTCAGATAGTGATATACAGCCGTGCGGACATATTGACATTTCTACAAATTTGAATATTTCTGTGTTTCCTTTTAAATCCAGTATAACTACTAGTAATGTATTATTTATCACATTCAACTATAACTATTTCTTGACAAACTTTTAAACATAGTCAGAAGTAAATAATAATTTTCCATACAAATTTTTATAGTTTATTTAACATGTTTTTGTTTGAATAAGAGTATTATAAATGATGAATATGTTTGAACATTTCTTTTTGAAATAAGAAATTCAAATATCTTGGACAAATAAAGATGAGTGTGCTTCTTCTATTTTGTGCAAATGTAAGTTAGACTATTATTCATAAAACATTCATTCCGATAGGACATGGAAAGAGTGAAAATAAACAGCAGTTTTGGGTCAATATAGGGAATTGTTGATAAAATAAGAATTAAAATATGAAATAATCTGTCGTTTTAACATTTTTGAATGAATTTAGTAAAAGGAATAGTGCAGCACATTTTCTCTATAAGATATTTATTTCATTTATATGATTTGTGTGTCTTAAGGCAAAAACGAATTTTCATAACTTCCCACATAAGAAATACTATTGCTCTGTTCATAATTTATATAACAAATCAAAAGCTACATCAATGCTTCAAGTAACAGCTCTCTACTTCTTTCCGTTTCCCTGTACAATACATCGATTCCATAAATAAAGGTTATTGCCGGTTGTGTGTGCGGCACATACAGATTCGGAAGCAAAGCAGACCAATTTATTAAACAAAAATTAAAAACAAACAGATGTGTATATCATTTACAAATAAAGACTCACTGGAGCCATTTATATAATCTTTACAAAAACAATATTATGCGGCTGGTATGATAGTTAATGCATCGTATATTTGCCATGGCAAGAAATACAGTTCGTTTTTACTTTTTCTTATCCTAGGTGGTGTAGCTTAACTACACCATCTCCATTAAACCAAAAAATCCAAAAACAACATGGGATTCCCTAAGACTTTGCCAATAGGAAAATTTAAGTAATTATGACTGTGGAAAGCCTTATCAGCCATTTAAATATGACACTCGGGAAATAATTTCCGACCCTGTTGAAAAGTAAAAGATTTGTCTTGACCACTAAAAAACGTGATAGAACTGTCTGCTGATTTGTTTTTAAATAGTGAACTGCTGACACCAATGAGGTTTCCCAAAATACCAAAGGTGAAAAGGCTGTACACTCCGAAATACGTTAAATTTCTTCCTTTTAATGGAGGAGAGTTCGGTAAAAGTTCGAAGAGCGTTACCTCTCCACTGTGCCTGCAGTGTCAAACTATTGCCTATCTCGTAACCGTTCAATCTAAATACAGAAGGAAATCCATTGAAAGCTGTGTTTCTCAAACTGTGATGTGCGCCCACCTAAGGGGGGTGATAACTCTACAAAGGGGGTGCGAGCATATTGAAAAGTCAAAAACAAAATATTATTTAAGGAAATTTTTATTTTATGGAATGAAAACAAACAAATACATTATTACATAATAAAAATTAAAATACACATTTACATTGATATAATAAATTTATAAATGTTTCAGTAATGTACAATCTGTTTCATAATTAGTTTAACAACCCTAAGTTAAGAACAAGTTTAATAATTACCAGTGACCCCATGGGCTTGTCATATATAAAATTATAACCGAAAATTAACATTTATCTGGATAATTTCACGGTTTGCAATTAATCTATTAACTGCCTATTTAAAGTTGCAAGATTCCCTCCCCAAGGACACTGCTTTCCACGTGGATGGACGTATGGGATGTATTGTGTGGGGGGGGGAGGAATAAATAAACAAATTCTCTGAACATATATATTGTCAAGGTCCTTTTATTGCATTCCAAAGCCTTCGGAATGATTTTATGAATAGCAGTGTACATAAAGTATCGTACTTTGGAGAAACGTATATATACGTCCAGGGCAATAATCCCTTTGGTTAAGCGAAACGTTTATATACGTCTGTGGTACTTAAGTCGTATTGTAACTTAAGCGTCAATGTATATTTTTTTGATTGAATACATTGTTATTGTATGGGAAGGGGGCCGTGATGAAAATAATGGTTGAACATTGGGTCGCAAGTAGTAAAAGTTTGAGAAGTACTGCATTGAAAGTATATAGAATCCCTAAAAGAAATACAAACCACAAGATCCAGTGTAATTGGGCTTGCAATATCCCCAACAGTTGTCAATTAAGAAAGGTACTTTATAGAAACAGGGTACTCATTTAATATCGAAATTTCCCTGAGGACATGTTCAAAAGTCGTGTCAATGAATGACAATCCCTTATACATTGCATTATGTTGAGATCTAAAAACAGAGCAGCATTTATTATCAATTGTGCCATCAGGTGTCTCAATATGCATGCTATTTCCAGAATTTCTACCGTCGCCCATCCGTATAGATTTTTAATGCAGAATGAGGGATGTTATCTATTTCTCTAGAACGCTCAGTCTCGTAAATTCTGGTATACCTGACGTTTTTCACATTCAGGTCAATAGCTCAATCTGGAGATGTATTTGATCAGAGTAAAACTTAAAATAGGAAAGGGGCTTTAAGAACTGGGATTACACTTTTCCAGTTAACTGATCCATATCACCTGCCTAGGAAAATTGGCTATGTTACTTTAATCGTTTATTATTGTGCCAAGAATGGAGATAAGCAGAAATTTTGTGTTGGTCATTGTAGCTAAATATATTATTGTAATGTTTAATACAGTTCGTACAAAACCTGAGTAAGCTAGATCTAGCTGAACACAAGAACAAGTTCCGGTAAATATGAAGGAGATGGTAGCCACGGCTTCAACTAGTAGCCCAAGTATATTCCACACATGCTCTAATGGACTCCAGTCAGGTTAGAATGCAAGTCATTCCATAGGAGATATCCTAAGATGGAAAGCATTCTCTGAGGAAGGCATTTCTCAGCTATAAAAGCAAGTTCTGCGTACATGGAATTTTTAAGGAAAACTACATATTGCAGAGTGGTGTCTCGATAAATATTGCCCACCAGGGTTCTGATTTAAGCAGGCAGATTGGTTCTGATATACATTATAAGTCCCTCCTAACGAGCAATCATGTACCACCATAACGATGCCGTTCAATATGTTGTCTAGGAGGTAACGAGTATCTGGCGTTCTCCATTTGGAAGTCCAACGTTAATCAGACTCAAATTAAACCTTACAACATCACACAAGTCCAATGTGACAATAGCCACTTTGCATATTCTCTATTCCTGGCTAAATTCTTGTAAGAAGAAGTTGCCGTGAGAGGAACACATCTGTCAGGTAGCACATAGATTAACATTCCCCAAACGCATGTGTGTCTTTGTATTGAAACTGTCGTACCCAAGGAGTAGAGTTAGGTTTCTAAGTGATTTAAAAATTACCCTTATATTATGAATATAAGTGTATATAAGAAATAACATAGATGTCTTGGAATGTTCCTCGCGTCCGTAAAGGCACAAAAGTCGTCATGATGAGCATGTATTTCTTTACAAACCATTGCTTTGTGACAGTCTCTACCAAAGGATCAATTTCTTGTTAGTGAACAAATGACTTCCCTATGGTCAAGTAATTTCACGTGGTAAACCAAGACAGGTCAATACCGAAGCTTAAATTCTGGGGTAAGACAACAATTGACATCCCTTTATGCAGCCGACAGTGAAAGAATCGGCGAAATTCTCACTTCAATCTCCGGCTTAAACTTCCACCTCACGAGGAGTGACAAGAACCAATGGCCAAATAGTAATCCTAGCTACATCAGAACAAAAATTATTCCGCTTCACATGTCTCTTTTGTAGGCATGACATATTCCATTTTTAAAGAGACTCGGAAATGTGAAACCATGACGCGCTCCAACAAACTCCAGTACTCTGCAAGAGCCTGTTGAACGCTGCAGACTCCAAAAAAACTTTCTCTCAGCCTTGTTTCCTGTTTGGCTTGTATGCTCTCATACCTATAGTGACCTATCAAGAACTCTAAATAACGAAAATCACAATTCTTCTTGTGGAGCCTTAACAGCTTCTCATCAGCTTTAGGCTTTTAGCTAGGAAGTGGACTCATTTTTATCAACCAACAATATTTTCGAAAATTACTAGGGCAGCAACGACAAAAGGAAAAGAACGAGCGATGACAAAAGCGTTATATTTTCAATTCCAAAGCACTCGGCTCATTAAAGCTTAAACTTCTGGAATGCTCATGATTTAATCTTTGTAACTGATGAGGTTCGGTGGATGATGCAATATTGCAAGGCTTGCAATTCAAATTTTAAAATAATGAATCTTTTAAAAACCAAGGCCGAAAATTTACTATTCTCGTTAAAAATCAAAACAATTGAGGACAATATGTCTGAAAAGGTTTTGGCCTACGAAACGAAATAAAAATAAGCCCTCAAAATTGGAACAGATATTCGTTCTGTATATCATACAGAATTAAAGGCCGAATGAATAACAGTCCTACACCTCAGACTCAAAAACCCACCCACCAATAACTTAGTTCTAATGTTCATTAGTAAAAAAGCTAATATTTATTTTTGAAAACAATTTTATTTTTTAGTTGAAAATTATTCACAATAGGGTGAAAAATCCACACACACACATGTAGAAAATGTATTAAATAATACGCTAAAATTGGATCAATAAATAAATAAAAAATTACTACTAACAAATGTCATTAGAATAAAGAATTTACCTCAATCACCTTTTAAAAGAATACATTATAACATATCAAGCAAACCGTCAGGTGAGTGTGTTTATTAATGTCACACTCTTGAGCAACGAGAGAGCTATTGGCGACGGGTCTTGTAAACTGAAACTAAGGTCAACTGACTAGGTCGACAACAGATCAGGCAACCCACTCTCTTAACTTCACATCACGCCAAATCAGGCAATTATTTGAGATACGACAGATTTAGCGAGAATCAGCCCTTCTGCATGGCAGGCTCTTCATGTTGGACTCCCAACTCAAGACATCCAGTCATGATTTCAAGTTCTCTTGTAAATTGTGCCATACCATGGAATATCTTTTGATTTATAGCAATGCGCTGAAACTCCAGGTAATTTCACGGACCCATAAAAGGGAACCATTTGTATATTCTTTCGCTATTCCAGATAACTTCTTGGAGTGTAACTTTTCTATCACCGAGTGCATAATTTCACAGCATGATGTTATAGAATTCAACTGTCAAATTCGGAGGGTTGTTAATAGGCAACATGGAAATGACAAATCACCATAGAACATGGGGTCGCAAACCCCGTTTAATCGGAGTAATTCGCAAAAGTACTTATAACACATAATGTCAAATGGAATGAAAAAGTGCAGTAAGAGGCAAAAAATAAATTTATTAGGCATAAAGCATATTTACAACACGAACATTGTATCACAGTTCGACATCAGAAATGCAATGACAAGTGTTTGTCACAGGAGTTCTTCGGAGTGACGACCGCCTACAGCCGACATGCTAGGTCAAAATATTGTCGGACGCGTTCAAGGGCATCCGGTGTGCCGGCAATGTCCGATGAAGCGACGATGATCCTTGCAAAGAGATCTCCCACTGTAGCTACCATCGTGTCATTCACAAGCGATTTCAAGTGGCTTTAGTAGAAAAAATCCAAGAGATTGAGGTCCAAAAGGAAGAGGTCAAGCAGCAGGTCTGTCACTTCCATTCCGCATTTTGAGATAATTAGCATTAGGATGGCAACGAACCTCATTCGAAAATGTGCTGGTGCACATTCATGCACGAACTACACGTTCTGGTACTCAGCTACCAGTACTCTTGCATTAACTCTGGCAGAAATCAGATTTTTTTTTTATTTGTGCAGGTTTCTTCGTCTCCAACATGACGCTTCAAATACTCGTATTCGTTTGTCGCTCCCCACATCTGACTTACCGTCCTTCCGACAGCTACTGTTATCGCGATGTTTACTGACTAAACGGGGTTGGTGACCCGATGTTCTATGTTAATTTGTCAACCTCATGTCGCCTACTATTAACACTGAATTTGTGGATTGAATTCGGCAATACCCTTATTTATAACTTAGATTTATTGCGCTGCATAAATAAACATATTTCACACAAGCTGTAGATTTTTATCTAAAGTTGATTATTTTAAGTATTTAATAGAATATTGTGGTTTTAATTAACTCAAAAGCTAATCAATTTTCTAAGCAGAATGACACAAACAATGAGCTACGCATACACACAAATATCAGCCCTTTTTTAAAGCAGAATACTTTTCTTAAAATGTTTTTTTCTAAACAGGAAAAAAAAATTGCCTCTTTTTAAAAAATATTTTACATGATAAAAATGGGACATTCAGAATCTTTAAGCTACCTAAATCATCTATAGGTTAAAGAAAAGAGCTTTTAATAAGATCTGGAATTTTTTAAGCCAGTATAATGGGAAGTTTAGTTGTCTAGGTTGCGTAATTTTTATAGAATGTTTTTTAAAGAATCTATTGAATTTTTAAATATATTCATCATGTTTCTGATCAAAGCAGAGACTTTTTTTTCTCATGTTTAATTATTTTACTTTCCTTCAGTGGAATAAAAGTTACTTATTTTTAAAAAAAGTGAAAATCATCATAAAATTAAAAGAAAATACACTGAAAAATGTACATTTTGCAAAATGAAACAATGTTCAAGTAACCAGAAGTAATATTTTTATAAAGCGAAATAATTAAAGGACACATAAATATATATGAAAGTATATTTCTCCGAAATTCTATTAAGTATTAGGGACAGCTCTGCCGTTTGTGAGCATGTATGCGTTTTGGAATTTTTTTATCGACAAATCCGATCCGACTTCAGTTAGTTTAAACCGATAAGAATATGATTAATGTACATTTCCTCGTATTTTAGTTAGCTCTTTTTTAGACTTGTAAAACTGTCAACATGAGGGAAGAAAAGTGCACTTTAGACATTGGATATTTTTGAGTTCCACAAAGGGAATGGAGAGAAAAAAAACTTGCGTGACGTGCTAAGAGATGACGTAGTAAACACCTCGAACATACCAAAGATGGTTTGCGAAATTTCATTAGGTTGATTTTTTTAAGGATGAACACATCACAGAAAAGCCATCAAATGTCAATGGCGATATGCTACTCAGTACAATCAGGACAAATCCCGCGTTAACTTCCACAGAAGTGGGTTTCAAGTTTCGAATTTATCCGAGTACTGCGTTAGATCACATTTAAAGGATTGGTTTCGGGTTCAATCTTCGTTTGGGTGCCACACAAATTAAGCCAAAAACATTTAATGGGCATAAATTATGTATGTTCTTCAAAACTTGCTCGTCACGAAATGGAATCCTTTTTGGAATACCTGTTGACCGAAGATGAAAAGAGCAAAATGAATAAGCCAGTTTTTTTAAAAATGGCTTACGTTTACCAAGGGTAGAAACCCCTTTTATCATTCAAAGCTGGCTTGAAAGCAGTTAAAATTGTGTTGGTGGTGGGACCGTAAGGTGTAGTTGCTGAAAAAAAATAACGCGGTCAATGCTGTTCGTTACTGTTCCCAACTTGATATTTTGAGTAAAGAGATTCAACGTAAACATCCATCTTTGGCCAACAGAAATGGTGTACATCATCTCAACTCTAGAGTACACGTAAAAATAAAAACCGCACAAAAACTAAATTTTAGAGTCGAGTTGGGAAACACTTTACTTCAGCCAGCATGTTATTCTAAAATTGCACAACCCTATTATCATCGGTTCAGGTCAATGCAAAACTTTTTTGA